>JAATLQ010035342.1:0-28366 GCA_013421005.1 Heliconius erato x Heliconius himera
ATCGATGTTAGAAGACAAAATATCGATGTTTTAACATCGATGTTGCATTTATAAAAACATCGTAACATCGATGTTGCATTAATGAAAACATCGTAACATCGATGTTGCATTAATGAAAACATCGTAACATCGATGTTGCATTAATGAAAACATCGTAACATTGTTGTCAGTATTTCGATAATGTGTTCCACATTATTTTCTAAACTCTACCAAACTACGGGAAAAATCCTTTGCCTTTCGGTTGACAGCATTGCACCCACCACAGACTAGACTAGTAACTATAAAGTTCGTAGTTCGTAGTAGCCAAAAAAAAATCTTTTTTAATTATACTAAAAATATTGTTCTGGACTCCTATGCTAAAAGTGAGGTGTCTCATCACGATTTTCGATTTCCCATATAAATAACAAGCAGAATTTTGTGTTTTTCATTTGAAACTTTATTGCGATTAAACTAATAGTATCGTTGTAAAAGCCAATATATATTCTTGTAGGCAATTAAACGATATACAAAAAAGTTTAATATTTTTTTTGCTAATTTCACTCCTTTAAAAATTAATTCAAATTCAAAGTTAAAGTTTACCAATTAATAAAAAAATTAAAGAAAAAAAAAATAAAACATCGATGTTAGCTACTATCGATGTTAGCTAACATCGATGTTAGCTCACAACATCGATGTTAGCCAACATCGATGTTGTTCTTTCGAATTTTATCGAACATCGATGTTACAGCTTCGATGTTGACATCAATGTCAACATCGATGTTTTCCTAACATCGGGCATCCCTACATTGAACTATTTGAAATTGGAATTATTTATCTAGATTATATTGTACGCATCGTACGGATGATTACAACATCTTGTTTTGTAAGGCTAGACGAATGCTCTACAAAAATTAATGCCAAAATTAGTCTTGGCATAATGTTAAGTAACGTTTAAGGTCGCTGTTAACTTCCGGTGGCCGCTCTAATTGTTTTATTTTTTTATGTTTCTGTTATTCTTTTGGGTATTCGCGGAAAAACAAACCAAATAAGCATTTTGATCAAGTAACAAAATTAGACTGTTATTGTACCGATTATTTATACGTACCTCCTAGTAACAAATTGATTTATCTGAGTGTTAAAAAAAATCAAATCAGCTTCACGCTGTATCCCGCACACAGCAGGGTAGGCAGAGGGAACCTAATGCTAAGACACTCCGTTCCCCACTTTCTGCCGAATTCTGTAGGCATTGCGTGTTGAATGGCAGAACTAAACGCCGCGCTTAATCTCGACGCCAGAGCGAAGAAATAGAAATATTTCATCTCCTCGAGTGGGGATCGAACCCACAACCAATCGGTTTTACAGTCACACCTCGTGCCTCTGGGTGTTATATTTATTTATAAACACACAAACTACTCGAGATAGGGATGGACTTCTGGCTAACAGCTATAATATCAGGACATTATTAATATCGATTACCTTTCACATTTAGAAGGCTTTTATATTTATAACTCTACGATTTATAGCATTAATGGGACAACCGTAGATTTGTGACATTGTTCTATAACTTTTATTCAATTCAAAAATGCAATAGCAAATAGATTCATAATTTAAAGGCTTTATTCACAACGCAGTTTGAAATTCTTCATTTTCATGAAAAGGAAAAATTACATGCCTTTAAGAATCATAAAGGTACATTTTATAGAGCTAAATTGTAACTGTGAAATAAGGAGGAACTCAACGCCGCGAATCGTCTACCAGAGCGGGGAATTAAAAACATCTAATTCTTCCCATATGTATCGAACCTACAACCATCACGATGGCTGTGGGCGGACGCTGTGGCTAGCCTTAATATTAATATTAAAAATATATATAATTCACGCTGTAATGATGCTTTCAGCCGTCGCGTTACAGTCACACTTTTGTGTGTGTTCCTGCGCCACTACGGCCTTTTTTTAATTAAATGTATTTAAAATTTAATTGAAACAATTATATAATCAAATTTATTAAGACTTTAAAAAATTATATAAACGGTGATAATATAAAAATTCAAAATATACGTGTATCATATTTAAATAATATTGTGAGTATTCTTATCAGTTATATCATATAATTTTACATAAATATATCGTTTAATTGCTTGAAGTATTTTGAATTTAGGCCAACAGTTATTTTACCCAATTGTATTTAAATATGCTCATTAAAAATATAAGAAATTATTTAAATAACTTTTATGCTGCTGTGGCGCTATCTGGCGTACATCTTTTAACACCTGGTAGTAATGACTTCAATTCATATATCATGAAGTCTATAAATTTAAAATATGTAAAAGTGTCTCACAATCATAAGGTATAAACAGACTACGACAATCTCGCATACTAGCAGAACGAACTAGTATCAAGACAGTGTTTTCTTGCACGGAGTTTAGTGATGGAGCTTAACCTCACTCTGATTTGCCCAAATAAATAAATGAAAATATTTTATTAGGAATCCGAACCCTATTTACAGTTAAATGCTGGTCCCACTGTATATACAACACACACTGCATAAAAAATATTTAAGCATACAGTTACCATGTTTAATCTTAATATGACAAAATAAATAATAATGCAATTTTTATACAAACAAATTTATAAAATATATTTATTTTTTTAGTACTTAATGTAATAAAAGACAATCGAATTACCGTATGTTTTGTGGTAGAGATCTCCCTTTTCGTTCTCGCATGATGGACGGTGGGTTGCACGAGCCTGTATCGACTGAACTCATTTGCGGGACTACCTAAAATGATAGAAATTAAAAATTAATTGTGATAGTAAAGCAATTTAAATTAAATAATTAATGATTCAAATTGATCATCTTTCATAAAAAAAATCATAAATTGCTGTACAATATTACTGACTATAAGTCAAGAGCTTTTAACAGTATAAAAAAGTAAGAACATATACGAAAACCTTATTAACTGTGTTTATATATATAAGATTTCATTTTTATTTTTTCTAATAATTGTACTTCTTTTTCTTTTCTAACTTTTTACACTATATTACATAACAGGATAGGCTAGGGGGACGACCAGGGAACCTAGTGTTAAGACACTTCGTTCCCATTTATACATAACCGTTTCCCACTTTCCGCCGTATAATTCTGGAGTAATTGCGTGTTGAGTGCCGGAACTTATCGCCGCATTTTGTCTCGTTACCAGAGTGAAGACATTAAAATATATGATATATTTAATTAAGTGGGAATCGAACCATCAACCTACCCCTTGCGCCTCGACTGATTTCGTCTGGTAATTATACCTTATCTATATATATTTATAAATATAAAAGATTTTCGCTACTAAGAGTATTTTTTAAGAGCACCGATAACATTTTTCTCAATTCCTATAGATACAAGAAGAAACGGAGGGTATTATATGTTTTATATTCAACAAAAGCGAAGTTGCGGATTACAATTAAGGTTATATTATAGTAATAATATCATAAAAGGATTTACGATCAATTTACATTAACAGATACATTAAAAATGTTACTAGTCATTTTTTAAATATTTTATACTGTTGTTTATTTATAAGTATGTTTCTAAATAACGTATTAAATTCCATACTGTTGTAATGAGAATTTGTTTATATAGATAGTATTATTCCGCATAATTTGATCACGACTACAGGAAAATGTGCAGGAAATGCACTATAAAATATATGTATAACAAAGCAAATAAGCAGACTTTCGTTAATTATGATAAATGTTATAATTCAAATATAATGCGCAATAATATACAAAACAGTATCCCGCACCTATGTGCGGGGTACTTTTATTAGATACTATTATCTGTATGTAAATGGAACCTGGGAATCTAGTGTTAAGACACTCTGTTCCCCATTAAGATAAGTGTCTTGTCTTCAGCACGGGGTAAACGACTTCCGTTCTCTACTTCTGCCGAATTCTTGAGGCGTTGCGTGTTGAGTAGTGGATCTCAACGCCGCGTCTGGCTGATGAATCTCCCAAGTGAAAATCTAAAACGAACCCACAACTGTTGAGATTACAGTCACACGTTTGTGTGCCCCTGCGTCACGACGGCCAATGCTCAAATATTTAAAATTTTTAAAGTATAAAAAAATGAACCGAATAGTTTGATATATAAAACTAAAGCTAGAAGCAGTCAACATAGATTAGAAAATTTGACGGTTAGAAAGTAGTTTTTATGTAAACTTCCGGTAAAGAAAGTATTTTGAATTCTGATATTAATGAAATTAAATCTAATATAAATAAATGTTTTTTTTAACTAATTTTAAATTTAAAAATATATGTTTTTTTTTAAATGAACGTAAACTAGCAATCAGAAATATCCATACGTATTTTTTTTTACATTACAATTTAAATTTTTTGCTCTACTAAGTAAAGATGATTTAGTATAAAAAAATAATTTAAAAATCAGCTTCAGCTAAATATAATCATATGTTATAGGGAGTTATAAGCTACTATAGCTAATTAAAATTAAAATCAGCATAAATAATAAATAAAAACATTAATATTCAAATTTCTATATTAAAACGTTACATTGACTAAGGATCCTTTAAAACACTATATCGCTAGGTGAATTCTATTGAAAATAACAAGAGATTTCCTCATCAAGTGAACTGCGGACGAATGTGTGTCGCGCATTGTCAACTAGGATAGCAACTAGACCTTCCTGGCATTAGCGTAGGTAACGACTGACTTGTCATTCCTTTTTGTAATATTCATCTGTTGATAACACGGCTGCTTCACGCGTTTTCCCGTATAGCAGAGGAGATATCTTTCGCCCAGATTATCGAAATATGTACTGTTTTTTTTATCTGTTTCACGTTTTATCGCGCACATAGCGGGGTAGTCAGAGATAATTTAGTGTTAATACACTTCGATCCCCATTTTCCGACGAATTTTTTGAGGCATTGCGTATTGTTGACGACACACGAGCGAAGATAAGGAAATATAAATTTAAATAAATTTTTAATTTCCTCGAGTGGGCATGGAACTCACATCCAATTGCGTTTACAGACACACTTTGTGTCCCTGTGCCATAACGGCCTCTACACTATGAAATTTCAAAGATCACATCAATATTAATTATAACATCATCATTATCACATACAAGTAGAAAACCTAATATTACTTTAAATAGAATTAGTCGTCGTAGGTTCGTCTTCCATTTTTGTAAGTAAGTCCGTTAAAGGACTTCTTTTTATTGTTTGTGGACTAAGTGCACTCTACGGGCTCTTCAACTCTTTTCCACTCAACTTTTCTAATTTTCTGAAAAACAATTAAAAATGTCCGAAATCAATAATAATAAGAAAAAATTATAAAATTTATTATGTTTTGTAATACTGTTATAACTATAACAATACCACCGTTAGTTAATAGTTAGATCGATGACCGAGCAATTGCTTAATTTGTCTCATCAGCTCGCTCAGCCGTATAACCGCATGTGGCGAACATTTCGGACATTCCTTCATTTAGACATCGTATCGTATAAAAATATATTATATTATTACATTATTCACTAAGAAACATGTAACAATTTAAAGAATTATGTATAATATAGGAATATTAATATAATAAGATTTTTCGTTTCACGCTGTATCCCGCATATAGCAAGTTAGTTATTGAAAATAATGCCAAAACACTTCGTTCTTCACTTTCCGTCCTAAATCAAGGCGTTGTGTGTTGAGTGGCGAAACTCAGCGCCGCCTTTTTTCTTAACAGAATTGAGAAATGAGAATAATTCAATACCTCGAGTGGAAACGGAACCTAAAACTATCGAATGAATTTACACTCAAACGCACCACGGTTATCAATCACTTTAGTATAAAACTTAAAAATTAAAAAATCTGCTTCACGCTGTATCCCGCACACAGCAGGGTAGACAGAGGGAACCTAGTGTTAAGACTCCGTTCCCCACTTTCTGCCGAATTCGGGAGGCATTGCGTGTTGAGTGGCAGAACTCAACGCCGCGCTTAACCTCGACACCAGAGCGAAGAAATGGAAATATAAATTTAAGTAAATATTTCATCTCCTCGAGTGGGGATCGAACCCACAACCAGTCGGTAAGGTAGTATAAAACTTAAGTTAAAAAAACTCGATTTTAGAGCTATTAATATATTATTATAAATATTATAATAGTTTCGTTGTTTGAAATGTGAAATAAGGACGTTTAACACATAAATATAAGTGCATTGCCACACGCGTTGCTTTTCGGCGGTACAGTTATGAAGTGGCCCACTTAGTTATTTATAGCGAGTTTTTGCGTATCATTCTACCATTGTTTTAAATCCATATGTACTTATAAAGAAAAAAGAAAGTATATTAGTTATACTATAATATAATAAATAATAAGTAAACGAAATAGAGTGACTCCTCACTACTTTTTTAATCCTAAATAAATTAAATTGTATTACAAATTGCCACTCATCCACGTTCAAGTTGGTTGGAAGAGATCTCTTGTAGAGATAAGTCCACCTTTGTGAACAAAATGTATTTTTTAAATATATTTTAGTACTATAAACTAATATTACTAGATGCTTTAAGACAAAAAAAATTGAATAATAATGAAGTTTCACCAAAACATGTTTAGCATTTCTCATTCAGAATACAATAGAACGAATCAAAATTCTTTGAAACCAAATTCTCTGAACATCTATTTCATAGGAAACAGCGTGGACATGACTAGAACACTCAAGAAGTATGCAAAGTACTTGCGAAAGGCGTCGTATGGAGCCGACAGGAAACAGGGCGGTGTGTCAAAACTAACCCGAATACTAGACTATTAATAGTTACGTTGTGTCGATATACACCAGCCAGTGAGATCTGTTGTAATATTAAATATTATTTATTAATGTAAACAAAAGAAGAAAAATATTCGATAATTTTTTCTCACTTTTTGTTTCACATTTGTTTAAATTTAGAAGAATGTAATGTAAAACACAAACTTATGTAAAGCGTTAATATGTTTTTTTTAATAATGATAATAAGACAGGGTCAAGTCTTGTAGAAGAAGAATGTTTTTCTAAGCTTTTCGCTCCACTGGTTTCCTACATAGCAGGCGAGACACAAAGAAATCGATGTCACGACACTCCCTTCTCTCTTTCTCCGCTTTTCTATTCGACATATTGCGTGTAAAGTAGCGGAACTCAACGCCGAAGTGTTATTGCAATACATATTTTAGAAAGGAATATAACATTTTATGCATTTTGTTCAATTTCGTTTAAGTATTTGATAGTGTATAACGAATAACAGCAATAACGAAAAGCAGAAATATAAATACTTCTATAACCCGTTTTTATACAGATTACAAACTATAAATACTTATGGCTTGATAATGTTTCTTGTACATATTCGATTCGATATCGAAATCAATATATAAATTTTCACTTTTAACATTTGTCTTTTTGTTTGTCCGAGTTTGTTTATTAGCAGTTTAATTTATAATTATAATAAATATATAAATTGTATTTGTGTCGCACTCTTCGCTCTCCACTTTCTACCTTAATCCAAGACATTGCGCGTTAAGTGGCGTAACTCAACGCCGCGCTGTTACCAGAACGAGTAAACAACAATAATGCGCTGCATCGTATGGGATCGGAACCTATAACCAATAAACATCATGTTCACAGTCAGCTGTACGCTGTACGACGTGCGGCAACTGGGCCACAACGGTGTTAATTTATTAATGTAGAGTGAAACGTAAAAATATGTAAATAAGACATTAGAATATAATAAAATAGACTATAAAACCAGTCAAGTGCAAGAAGAGCCATTTTTACGACGATGATTATGACGGATTACAAAATGTATGATAACAATATTTGCATCAAATAACTCTTAGATTTTAGTATTGACTTGTATTTTTTTGAGCTTCAAGACTATTTGCATATAGCGGGACAGGTAGGGGAATTTAGGACATGTTGACAAGCGGAATTCAACGCCGTGCCTTGTCTACCACGGCAGAGTAAGTAAATTTAAAAAAATTGCTCCGATTCAGAATCGAACCAGCAACCATTGCATTTACCCATTTGCAGTTGGCCCCACTGAGTCACAATGGCCTCATTATTATTGTTTAATAATGATTTTTAACCTATTGTAACTCAAAATGTGAGAAAATATCGATATTTAATTATTATATGCTCATTTCTAATTAGCAGTATCACGAAACTAAATATTATCACGCTTTATGATTGTGATGAAAACTTTACAGCTATTGTATGACACGTTATGCCGTATTGATAAATGGAATATTTAAATATTTGCTACTTAAATATAACATATTTAAATATAATAATTAATATATAAATATTATTTTGAGGCCGTCGTGGTGCAGGTGCACAACGGTGTGACTGTATGGAGAAGGTTGTGGGTTCCATCCCCACTCGAGGAAATGAATTATCATTTAATAATATCTTCATTTATTTGCTCCGGTGTCGAGACAAAAGCGCGGCGTTGAGTTCTGCCACTAAATACTCAATGTCTCCAGAGCTCGGCGGAAAATGGGGAACGGAGTGTCTTAATATTAGACATCCTCTGCCTAGTCAGCTGTGCGTGGGATACACGCTGTAGCTGAAAAAAGTTAAAAATAATAAGAAAAAAAAACAATTTAAAAAATCTTATGATTTTATACAATTTCTCCACAGGTAGAGCTGATAACTTGTGATTTACGACTAACGGATTAAGCTTTATCTTAACGGGATTTCTAATGATAAAGAAACGGGACATGTTCTTAATCTTATTTCGTAGCTTATTCAAAACAATTATTATAATAGAGATATATATTAGTAATAGAAACATATATTAATAATAGAATTACTAAAAAAATTAAAAAATGTACAAATTTATGATATAAACGGTGCCTACCGTTAACTAAAAAAATATTAAATCACTAATATTACTCAAAATCTCCGAATAAGCCTTATAAATATGTTCTAAAATTCTAAGTCAAGTTTCAACAAATAACGTTTTTTGAAATAGACACATACATTATGAGTTACATTTCTTTAATTAAAAATAATTATCTCACCTCAGATACTACCCTAATTATAAAATAGGTAAAAAATAACCACCCAAAAAATAATAATATATAAGACTTATACTTATTTAGAAAACGTAAAAGAAATTGGACGTAGCGGGTAACTCGAACCCGCGCCCCCTGGAAACCGACCAGTTTCCAGGAGGCCTGGTTACGGGAGTATTTTTCTTTCCTAAGTGTGGATTAACACTTTAAAAATGTTTAAAATATATATAAGACTTGTTTTATAAATTAACTTTTCAATATTAACATACAATCTTATTTAACGATAACTTTAAATCCTTAAACAAATCAATTTCTCAACAATATATTATTATTCATAGTAGTGAAGCAAAATAACTCATGTTTTATAACGCAACACGTGTGACTCCTGGCTAATGTAAACAAATATAACCAGATTGAAATAAAATATTTCCTTTATACATATACACACGAGAAAGAAATATTTCGTAACAGAACTTCTAGTTTTTAAAATGTAAAGAGTGTGTCAGGACATTCGATTGTCCGGTTTCCATACAAATTTGAGACATTGACCGGGTGACGCATCTCAGCACCGCACCTTGTCTTACCAGAACGAGGACATGAGAATAACTCAATCCCCTAGGTTGGGAAAATCACTATCAATAGTAAGTTGTAGTACGTAGCAACAGCAATATTGTCTAACTGTTGTTTTAAATATACAAATAAAAAAATACTTTTTAGAAAACATATAAAATATACATGTGATTTGAACCTACACCTCTTGAAAATTGCGTTTCCTAAATGTGAAATAAAACTTTAAAAATGTAAAAAAAACACAAATTAAAGTTTATCCTACGTGTTCATTCTGTTTTGACTCAAATGCATCAACAAAATACTCGTACTTCATTATAATAAATGTAAGTCATTCATAATACATGCAATGGCCAAGTTTTAACATTATAAAGCGAGGATGCACTGATCCGTGTCTGTGAAGAATAGGGTTGGCTATAATTAAATTAAATTAATTTCATATTTGAAATTTTATTTTTATTTTTTTTTATGAAAAATATATGTTGACTGTAACATTAGTTATAATTCAGTAGACATAAAAGAATGTAGAAACGTCTCAATTTTGTAGTTTTTCTCTACTAAATTATTAACTAATATGATTATAACAGAAAATCATATACATACATAAAAACAACACAATTGAGGAAAAAATATCGGAATTGTATCGAAATCTACTGTAGACGTTAGATATAAGAACATTTCTTAATTCAAGTTTCAGCCCTATCGTCCCTACTTTGGAGTATGCACATACATAATATACCCACTAAACTTTAGACGACCAGCCAACCTTATCAAATGCATTTTATCAATCGAACAATAAACCTACTTACTGTTCACATTATAAGCACTTAATTCGTATGGCATATGTTTTTTCGGTCTGGTAATTACGCTATCGATTTCACATGTGACTGTGAAGAAAAACAAATTTGTTTATATAAGAGGCCCGCCCCTTTTTGACACACAAAAAAACACAAAAAAAAAAATAAAGTTCGATAAAAGTAACCTTAGATATATACACGCAACCCTATTATATTATTAATATTTTTTTAAAATAAATAATGAAGTACACACTATTTTCAGTAATTCTAACATGTATTATTAATGCAGCTTACTCAGTAAAAGGTCACAGAAAAGAAGACATTAGTATAGCCTACAAATAGGATGTTAATAAATTTTCACAAACTTATTAACATCCTAAGCGGCTTCTAGTTTCTTATGGTGGAAACCATATAAAAATCCATATCAGGTAACGGAAAGCTCAGTGCGCTAAGTATATTTTTTTAAATTTATTTTTAACTTAACGCTGTATCCCCATACATAGCAGGATAGACAGAGGGAACCTAGTGTGAAGACACTCCCGTTCCCAACATTCGGCCGAATTATGGAGTCACTGCATGTCGAGTGGGTTACTCAACGCCGAGCTTCGACTTGTTATAAGAAATGAAGCGAGGATATGAAAATATTAAATATTTCACTTCCTCGAGTGGGAATCGAACCCACATCCTGTGGCCTGTGACCACGACTGACGTCAACTTAAATTTGTTATAGGTATTATAGCAAACTAAAACGTAATATATATTTTCCGTGCGTACTGTCATTACGCCCGAAGGAAAACCAAATAGTAAAAAGGTTGGCGACCTGCTTTATTTTTTATGATGAATCACAATGCGAAGTAAAATAAAATTATAATACCTCTCTGCAACATACCTTATATTAAACTATGGGGACGACAGAATATAAGTATATTCTATATTTCAGAATACATAAAGAAACAACTTTGAGGCCTATTATAAATATGTATATATTATAACGCTGTTCAAAAAAAATAGAAAAAAATATATATTTTTTTTAAATTAAAATTAAATTAAATTAGCTTCACGCTATATCCCGCACACAGCAGGGTAGGCAGAGGGAACCTTGTGTTAAGACACTACGTTCCGCACTTTCTGCTGAATTCTGGAGGCATTGCGTGTTGAGTGGCAGAACTCAACGCCGCGCTTAACCTCGACACCAGAGCGAAGAAATGGAAATATAAGTTTAAGTAAATATTTCATCTCCTCGAGTGGGGATCGAACCCACAACCAGTCGGTTTTGCAGTCACACCTCGTGCCGCTGCGCCACGACCGGCCTCGTGTTTTATTAAGACAATTAAAATAATGTGTTATATATAGTCTTTCCCAAAAAAAAAAAATAGTTCCTGATACTAGCGCGTTTAAACAAAGAAATTCTTCGGCTTTATGACATAAGTACAAACATAACTTCTGAGCTTAACAATTGATATATATATATATATATATTTTTAATAAAATAAATTTAAATTAAATTTAATATCCACAAGTTCCACAGTTCAACACAATATAAAAAACTAACACAAAACAAATACAACCTTTGAGTTAGTTCTCGTCAAAGCGAAACGGACGTCATTTTTTCAACATGCCACAAAGCGTCGAGGTAAAAAACGCATCAGATGCTCCTTTTTTTTCTATAACGACGCCATGACGCACTGTGACTTCCTTCCATTGTGAGAATTTTATGTATTGTAGGCTTGACTTAGTAATATAAATGCGGTGAGTGTTCCCTCATTATGGCTGTTTCTTGGAGGTGATGAATGGTGGTGGAAGTGTTAAGTTAATGAAACGTTATTGAATACGGCTAGAAGTCAGTTTATAAAATTTTGTTACAAAACATTGTAAAAAATACAATGCTGTATACCCCACACAGCAGAGTAGGCAGAGAGAACCTAGTGTTAAGACACTCCGTTTCTCACTTTCCGCCGAATTCTGGAGGCATGGCGTGCTGAGTGGCGGAACTCAACGCTGTACTAAGTCTCGACATAAGAGCGAAGAAATGGAAATATTAATTTAAATAAATAACAACATTACGTGTTGGTGGCGCTGCACGTGCCTGGTGCCTAGGATCTTTCAAGGGTTCCGTACCCAAAGGAGACCTATTACAGAGCTGACTGTCTGTCTGTCTGGCTGTCGGTCCGTATCTCATGAACTATGATATTGGAACAAGTGAAATTTTCACAGATGATGTATTTCTGTTGCCGCTATTTCAACAAATAATAAAAAACAGAAAAAATTAAGGGGGCCGACTTACACTTGGCCGGTTTTCTATACCTAAATTCAGTACAAGGAATTGGAACATAGATAATAGTAATTACAGTATACTTTTTTTACATACTACAAGGTCAGTCGGTTATAAGCTGCTTTCTCTTATAACGATTATGCAGTAAGTACCGACTATAGCTTACGCAAGGTAAAACTCGGTGATCGAGTTTTATATGGACTGTTTCTATAAATGTCCGAGTCCTTTATCTTATCTTTGTAATAAAAAATAGATTAATAAATCACATGCTTATAAAGAAAATTAGTTAGCAGTCAGTTAGGTTAAGTTAAAATAAGTATGTATTTCGTACGCCTACGACTTTACGGGGCAGGTAGAAAAATCTTTTTTATCTGAAGGTATTTATTTACATTAAAAATGAGCTATATTGTCGTCTGGTCTCAATATGTTTTTTAGTAAAAGTAAATACCAATATTTAACTCTGGCTTAATACATACGTATTACCGAAAGAGACTTCCTCAAATTCAAAGAAACAACACCAAACTGAATTTACCGTTCCTTCTCTTAGTAAAAAGAATACTTTAACTTTAAATATTTTTAAACTTGAACATTCGTACCGACAGTTCCATTTAACTAAATTTCTATAACAGCATTACCAATTCCTCACAAACTGGACCATTGCTTAAGAGTCAGAGCACACAGGAGATAAAGGAACCGTTGTTGAACCCAAATGCAAATTGCAAACTACAATACGCGTGTCACAGCCTTAATCGGACTTAACGCTTTGTGACTTGGCATATTTAAATGACTGTTGAAGTGTAAAATTGAAATGTTGCCTTAATTTAAAGTTTGTGAAACAGCTATTATAGTTTATAAATAAGATGAATATCGTAAATGAATTGGTATTTTTTTGTTTACTTTTATCTATCTCTCACATTATCTTAGATAAAAAAAAAACCTACTGATAAATCATAAGTAACAAATATAAAATAATTTTATTTAAGTAAGTACAACAAAATTTATAAATAAATCAGCTTCACACTGTATCCCGCACGCAGCAGGGTAGGCAGAGGGAACCTAGTGTTAAGACACTCCGTTCCCCACTTTCCACCGAGTTCTGGCATTGCGTGTTGAGTGGCAAAACTCAACGCCGCGTTTTGCCTCGACACCAGAGCCAATAAATGGAACTATAAATGTAAATAAAGATTTTATTACTAGTCACGCTTTGGACCCCTGTACTACGACTGGCCTCAGTATAAAGTAAATCACACAGGCAATGAAGTCTTTATTATATGTTATTTATATAGACAAGCGGAAATATGCTTATTTATATGTATATATAGAAACAATGAATAATTAAAGGCTAGTAAGTAATTGTTTCAATTTCTTAAGTCACGCGTTGTGGACATAACGGCTGAACTACTAAGGACAGTCACGTTCAATTAAAATGCTTTCTTTGTTTTCATTTTTTGTTTATGTACATTATTCACACAGATAAGTAAAGAAAACCGGGCTGTCACTAGCTAAGCTTTGATTATATTTTATACTAGCCACACAGTCGCGGCTTCGCCCACTCGAACAACACTACACCATTTTTTATTTATAATCAGAATTGTTAAAAATTATGAACAGAAATTAATTAAGAATAATGCAATTATACTGAGAATTTGTACTTGTTAGGTATATATTAATTTATCCTACATTTTTTTACAAAATGTCCTCCACGAATTCAAAGTAGAATAATTAATATAATTAAAAAAAAATAAAAATTCAGCTTCACGCTGTATCCCGCACACAGCAGGGTAGGCAGAGGGACTCTAGTGTTAAGACACTCTGTTTCCGTCGAATTGTGGAGGCATTGCGAGTTAAGTGGCTGAACTCAACGCCGAACTATGCCTCAGCACTAGAGTTAAGAAATAAAAATATAAATTTAAATAAATATTTTACTTTCTGAATGGGGATCGAACCCACAACCAGTCGATTTACAGCAGTGGTTCCCAACCAGTGGTTCGCAGAAGTCTAAATAGGGTCCGCGAACGATTTTATAATTTTATGACTGGGGATGGTGAGGCGAAGTTTTTGTTTGATTATCACAATTAATTCTTATTATACCTACATACATAGTGGTCCCTGCTTCCAAGAATGATCAAAAAGTGGTCCTTCATCAAGAAAAGGTTGGGAGCCCCTGATTTACAGTCACACTTTGTGCCCTGCACCACGACTAGCCTGGTCAGAAATTAATATAAAAATATACCTACTTAAATTCCTACCGAAGTTATATTCAAATTTAAGTATAAAATATGTTTTTGCCATTCGGCGTACCTACACAAACAAGGAAAATCCCATCAAAATAATTTTACATATAAAACCAAGGTATATACTATCATTTGAAACGATTAAATTAACACTTTATTATCTCATATATTTTATCTGTGAATCTTCATATGAATCACCTGTACCCATTGTTCGGAAGAAGTCACCTACATAAGATTGAATAGAATTTGCTCAAAGTCTAAGAAAAATATAACAGTTGTGAGAAAAATGTGAGTCACATTTGCTCATATGCTATCATTCTGTTTATGCAAGCAATTACACCTTGTTGTTTACGTTATACGAGTATTACTCTTTCGTTCGAAACTATACATATTTTGATATTATTACTAAAAGTGAATCAATTTTTTTATCATATACATATATTAAAATATATTTCACAGATTTACTTCATTTCATTCCTTTCCCCGCTCTAATATATAGAATGCGGCGTTGAGTTCCACCAGCCAAAACGCAATGTCTCTTACGAAATGTCTTAACATTTGGTTCCCAGCCTAAACTATACATACGATAAATAATGATATTACTAGTAGTAAATGGTATCTTATAGAAGTATGTCTATAAATATTGTCGATAATTTGTAATTTAAGCTATCAATAATCTATTTCATACAGGCTTTGCCTCGTTACCAGAGCACGGAAAAGAAAATAGTTCATTCTCTTTTTCTCCCGAACCTACAACCGTGACGTTTACAGTCAGACGCTGTGCCGCTGCGCCACGACGGCCTCTGATAATATATTTTTGAACAAATCAAGTTTCGTTTCAAGGTCTTCACTTAATATCCATAAGGTCTTTAGGCGTATTTGCTAACGGCTTAATTATATAAAAAATATTCAAGAAAGGCATTTAGTAAACAAAATAATATGTATTTAAGTAATAAAAAATACAGTTAATTCCTAGAAAGACTTTATGTAAAAAAATGTTTTTTAAAAAATAAAATTTTTCTATCTTAGCATGTGTGAGGACTCCATAATAATGTTCTAGTTTGTTGATAAGACGTGCATAGAAAGACTGCACATCATTCTGCTTTCCTACAATATATAGCTAAACTTTTAAAATTATTTTAATAAAAAATATAAAAAGATAATTGATATAAAAGATGGACGTGGGGACGCGGCACATCGACTAACTTTAAATGCTACGGGCTTCGATTCCTACTAGAGGGAATTAATTATTTACATTCCTTCTCTCTGGCATCAAGAACAAGCCCAGCTTTGCTTTCCACCACTCAATACGCAATTTCGCTGACGGAAAGTGGGAAACGGAGTGCACACAAACAAGGTTCCTCTTGTCGACCTTGCTTCACGCGGGACACAAAGGGAACCTATAAAAAATAAGGGTCAAAGTAAAGATTGTCAATATTTAAAGTTAAAATTCGCTTGAAAAAATCACCTGCCCGGCAACAGCTGTGGTAGTTCCGCAATGAGTCAGACGTGGACGCCGGCGAAACTTCTACCATATTAAGAAATCGATAAAGTTCATTCATATACATAATATCTATAGGTATAACGTAATATATAGGGCCAGTTAATAAAAAGCTGCATTAAAGTTAAAACTAGTTTATAAATAAAATACTTCATATTAAATCATTTTAAATAAGAATATATTTTTTTTTACTATAATATTTTAGTGAGGCTGTCGTTGTGACTAAAAAGGCATCTGGCTAAAAACGCGACGACATGGATGCGATTCCCAGTCGCGGCAATACATTATTTATGACAAAGCACGATGTTGACTTCCACCACTCAACACGGAATGTCTCGGAAACTAACGCCGAAAGTGGTGAAGGTAGTGTATTAGGCTCCCTCTGCCTACCCTGCTATACGTGGAATACGGCGCGAACCTAATTTAATTTAAAAATTTTAGTTTTTATATATATTTTTTTATTCTAGGATTTATTTTATGATAGACTAACACATTTGTTATCTATCTATATATATAAAAGGACTTGTGCTGACTGACTGAGGTAAGACGCACGCAGAGCCGTAACCACTGATGGTAGAAACGTGAAACTTGGGCAGATGTTTATTTTCATATTCTGGACATCCACTAAGAAGGGAATTTCAAAAATTTTAACCCTAAAGGGATGAAATAGGGGTTGAAAGTTTGTATGGAAAAAAATTTTAATCTGCACCGATTTTTATAAAATTTGAAATTCAGACTCTTAAAAATATTTAATTCAACACGTGTTTCATGGTTTTTAAGAATTCACCCCCTAAAGGTTCAAATAAGGGGTTGAAAGTTTATATGGAAAAATCTTTAAATTGCCACCGATTTTTATAAAAATTTAAATTCAGACTGTTAAAAATATTTTATTGAACACGTGTTTCGTGTTTTTCACTCCTAATAAGCGGGCGAAGCCGCGCGCGCCCTCTAGTCTATATATATAAAAGGACTTGTGCTGACTGACTGAGGTAAGACGCACGCAGAGCCGTAACTGCTGATGGTAGAAACGTGAAATTTGGGCAGATGTTTATTTTCATGTTCTGGACATCCACTAAGAAGGGAATTTGAAAAATTTTAACCTTAAAGGGATGAAATAGGGATTGAAAGTTTGTATGGAAAAAAAATTTAATCTGTACCGATTTTAATAAAATTTGAAATTCAAGCTCTTAAAAATATTTCATTGGACACGTGTTTCATGGTTTTTAAGAATTCACCCCCTAAAGGTTCAAATAAGGGGTTGAAAGTTTATATGGAAAAATCTTTAAATTGCTACCGATTTTTATAAAAATTTAAATTCAGACTGTTAAAAATATTTTATTGAACGCGTATTTCGTGGTTTTTTTAGAATTCACTCCTAATAAGCGGGCGAAGCCGCGCGCGCCCTCTAGTAGTAAATAAAAAGAATAAGAATAAAATACTGTAAAAAATAATCCATTTTAAGTAAAAAAATAACAGAAATAACGCGATTCCAAATGCACATATCTCTTGCAAATTATGTGTTCCGCAATGAATCACACTGCAGCTGCTGCAGGATACCGTGGGCGTAGTTACGAAACCGATGGCATTCATTCATAAAGGCGTTACACTAAGCAAATATTGTAATTACAACTATTTCGTGAGTAGAAAGCTTTTTACTACTTCCCTCATCATAAATAAAAAATAAATCAGCTTCCCAGCGTATCTGTAGACAGAGGGAAACTAGTGTGAAGACACTCCGGTTCCCAGTTTCCGCCGAATTTTGGAGGCATTGCGTGTTGAGTGACGAAACTCTACGCCGGACTTTTGCCTTTGTGCCAGAGCAAAGAAATGAAAATATTAATAATAATTCATTTCTTAGAGTGGGGATTGAACCCACAAACGTCGCGTTACAGTCACACCCTTGTGCCTCTGCGCTACGACGGCCTCTAGAATACATATAATAAATAAAAATACTACATTTTATATTCACTATGTCGTGCTGTTCCGTTACATGATATAAAAAAATAAGTTGATGCCTTTTTTTTGCTTTATTTAAATAATTTTTATTTCCCCGCTCTGGTAAATAAAGGGCGGCAACACAATATTTCTCGAAATCAATAGAAAGGAGTACCTTTTAATAAATGACAGTAGTTTTAAAAAACTAAAATAAAAACAAAGGTGGCTTTCCATCAAAATTGATAATTAGATTAGAAAATATAATTTACCTATATTTTACATATTTAGTTTACGTTCTTGATCACTTCTAGGTACAACTGGATGCATGATGCATAATAAAATGATCTTGAAATGTTGCAAGATGAAAGAAATGTTAGAGATTGCCTCTTTTAATATAGGATTCATATATACTAACACAAAATTTTGTACTATAAAGATGAAGAGTGCTTGGTTGAACGCGATAGTGTCAGAAACTATTGGACAGCTTCACGCTGTATCGCGCACACAGCAAGGTAGGCAGAGAAAGGTAAACTAAAGACTCCTCCGTTCCCCACTTTCTGCCGAATTCTGGAGGCATTGCGTGTTAACCTCGACACCAGAGCGAAGAAATGGAAATATAATTTTTTAAGTAAATATTTCATCTCCTCGAGTGGGGATCGAACCCACAACCAGTCGGCTTAAAACTATTGGTTTGAATTCAAATATATATTTGTGTTGAATAGTCCATTTATAGAGGAAGGCTGTAATACAACACGATAATAGTTTCGATGTACCTGTGGTCAGTTACCTCGGGCACTTAGAATGTGTCATGTGTCATACAAAACTCTTAGTTATTTCTATTTGATAACCCGGGCCTGGTCGCTAGTAATGGATACGGAGTATACTAAAAAACCAATGTTAAACAATTAAAAAATATATATTTATAAAGTGTAAAAATTATTTATTGCTAGCATGCACCACTTTCCTCTATAACTTTTAATAATTATATCAAGAAGTAGTCTTTGAAATAAATTTGCAGCAATGTAAGATAAAATTACAATGGCATACCTATCCATATTATTTCGCTCTGGTGTCGAGGCAAAGCGCGGCGTTGAGTTCCGCCACTCAACACGCAATGCCTCCAGAACTCGGCGGAAAGTGGGGAACGGAGTGTCTTAGCACTAGGTTCCCTCTGCTTACCCTGTTGTTTACGGGATACAGCGTGAAGCTGATTTAATTTAAATTCATATAATTTTACGTATGGTAAAAATAATAATTAAAAAGTGGTAAGAATATTACAACATCATATTGAAGTGACTGTTGGTAAAAAAAAACTATTAGTTATTTCTACCAATTAATCATTAATGTATATCATGATTCACTCATTGGAGTTGAATTGTTAAGGATCGCAAATTAACAACAAACGAAGAAAATATTTAAATTGCAGTAATATTTTTACATATGGACGTAAAATTTAATACTTTATAGCCAATTCAACATAATTTAGTAAAAAACAACACAACATATGCTTTCTTTTATGCGTAAAAAATAACAGCCGCGCGTGGTAATAAAAGTTTGGGACTCGATTTCGAACAAAGTATTAGCAGCTGTTAGGAGAATTTTATGCAGTTAAAAATAAATATAAGTTTTTGTTTAGCACCTTTATTGATTGAGGCCAGTCGTGGCGCAGGGGCACAAAGTGTGACTGTAAAACCGACTGGTTGTGGGTTCGATCCCCACTCGAGGAGATGAAATATTTACTTAAATTTATATTTCCATTTTCTTCGCTCTGGTGTCGAGGTTAAGCGCGGCGTTGAGTTCTGCCACTCAACGCGCAATGCCTCCAGAATTAGACAGAAAGTGGGGAAGGAAGTGGCTTAAAACTAACGTTCCCTCTGCCTACCCTGCTGTGTGCGGGATACAGCGTGAAACTGATTTTAATTTTAATAATACAAACAAAGACAAAGCAACGAAAATAATTTAAATTAAACAATATTTATTTTAGGTATAAAAATTGAAAACGCAGCGGGATTAGAACCTGTACATCTTGAAAACCATCTAAGCTAAAACGTGAAGCACGTTTGCTACAATATTTTTCTATGCTTATTGTGTGTGATTGACTTTAAAATTGTAAAAAATATTATATAATTGTTTTTTTTAAACACTCCGCGCTCCACTTTCCGCCGAATTCTGAAGGCATTGCGCGTTGTGGTATTGGATTAACTCAACACCACGCTTTGACCTTAACACCCGAGCAAAAATAAGAAATATTTCATTTCTTCGAGTGAGAATCGAACCCACAACCTCTCACGTTTAACAAAAAAAACATTATATACCTATATATAAACATTAATTGAGTATGCAATATAAATATCAGTTCTATAGCTGTTTCAGAAGACTCATCGGTGTTTTGGCGCCGGGTTTTTGCATGGTAAATTATAACATATGGCGGCGTCTGCCCCATTACTACGTATATAGAGATCTTTATTTATATGCTAATACGTCATTTAGCTTGAATTCGAGCCGTTATTTTCTTTTGACTGAGACAAAAAGTAATGTGCTGGTTAATGGATGGATGGATGGATGGAGTAAACATTTTTATTTAATTTAAAGCGATTGGCGAAGTGATTCGTGCTGAACTAACACGCTCGGAACATCATAAATAAATAATAATAATAATATAGTAAATACAAAGTTATTTAATTTGTTTTCAATTAATTATTAAGATAATAATATTCTCTTTTAATAGATAAGTTTTAGCCATAGCTAGTAATATTACATAAACTGCTATTTGCATTAAGAAACGAGGAGTCTGCACAAATCTAAGAATACTTCTATTTTAAATGAAATATTTAAGATAGAAGTAATTTTAGATTGAGGCCAGTCGTGGCGCAGGGGCAAAAACTGTGACTGTAAAACCGACTGGTTATGGATTCGATTCCCACTCGAGGAGATGAAATATTTACTTAAATTTATAATTACATTTCTTCGCTCTGGTGTCGCGGCAAAGCGCGGCGTTCAGTTCTGCCACTCAACACTCAATGCCTCTAGAATTCGGCAGAAAGTGGGGAACGACGTGTCTTAAAACTAGGTTCTTTTTGCCTACCCTGCTGTGAGCGGGATACAGCGTGAAACTGATTTTTTTTCTAGTAGCAGAGTAAAAATGAAATTTATCTGATATTCCATGTTTCAAGTAGAGTGACGTCTCTACTCAAAGTCGCGTTATAGAAAAGTCATTTAAATTGATATAATCATTCCCTCGAGTGGGTATCGAACCCACAGCCATCGCATTTACAGTCAGGCGATGCCCCACTGCACCACTTCGGCCTTTTACTCAGCTTATTATAATTGCAAATATAACACTAACTTACAATGCAAACTGTGACAGTGCATCATATGTATTTCCTACGCGTGGGGTTAATTAAAAATCAACCTAATATCGTTTAAAATAAAGTGCTTATTTCTTTTAGATGTGTTTGTTGTTGTTTGATAAGTAAAAGTGAGTCAGCCGCTCAATACGACTAGACAGAGTTCTTGACCTCGCGGTGCATTGAAGATCTCATTGGAACAAGTGTGAAACACATTAGGTAGTGGAGATATATTTCGGGGCAGAGGCCGGTTTCCATGTACGGCAGCTACTATAAAAAAACTACTATTCTATAATTCTAGTTAATATAGTTCATGTTTACTATGTCCATTAGATAACCTGTGCTAGATTGTAGTAAAATAATAGCAATAGCTTTGTTGATCGTCGTGGTCGTCGGTGGCATAAGGGTACAACTGTAAACTCGACGGTTGTGGGTTCGAGCAATTAAATATTTATTTTATTTTCCTGGCACTGGTAACAAAGCAAAGCGCGGCGTTGGGTTCCGCCACTCAACACGCAATGCCTCAAAAGTTCAGCGGAAAGTAGGGAGCGGAAGTGCTTTAATGAAACTGAGTTTCAATACTACTTTACCAGGTTTCCTCTGCCTACCCTACTCTATTCTACCCTATATTCGGTATACAGCGTAAAGCTAACAAAAAAATAAAATTCATAGAATTAAAATGTATATTATGTTCTAAGTTTCACTATCTTTATTAGTATAGCAACAATAGAAAAATAAACCGGTTTTTAATTGAAGTAGTTTTAAATTAATTATTTGAAGATAAACTCCGAAGGCGAAAGTACTCGTAATTAATAGCAATATAGCCAATTATTTTCTGAAACAGTTTATTATAAAGTTAGAAAGTGTATCGAAAGTAATATGGGTACATCGAATAGTTGCGTATGCGCCGATTTTTTTCTTACTAGCTTTCCGCTCGCGGCTTTGCCTGATTAATTGGATTTTTCTATAAGTATACTTGATCGCAGTAAAAAATAACTGCGTTGGTCCCGAATATGTCCAAAAATCTATATGTTCACTTCTTACTAAGAGGTTAAACTTCTTGTATTTAAGGTACCATCTCTATAAATGGCGATATTTAATATAACATTCTTTTAGCTACACGCTGTATCCCGCATATAACAGGACAGAGGGAACCCAGTGTCTGATATTTGGGTATGTCAGTCACTTTACGGTTTTATATTCCTACAAAAAAGAAAATCATTTGAAAATTACGAAGTACTCCAAACAGCTCAGGATGTTTTTAAGACGTTATTATTAAGAAATTTTAATAAATATAAAATATTTCTTCGACAATCACCATTTGGTTTTACCAAACTTAATAATAAAATTTAAGCGTTAAATATAATAAAATTACAAATTTCTCCAGAGGGAATACCAAAAGATAATTTGTGACAATTGTTCGACGAATCGATATGAAATTTATATATGACTTTTCATAATTACATTACAGAAAGTCAATGGGGTTAATGGGGAAAAATATTTTAACACGATACATATAAATTTAATATAATAATATATAATAATTATATATTATAGTAAATTTCACTCGCATCAGTTTCCCTACTCCATTGAAGCAGTTCTTGTGTTTAAGGTATAAATTTTATACCTATAAGTAGAGAAAGCAGTGACTGATCATTACGTCCTAGGTTATTCCCAGAATTTTTATTAACGAAAATTTAAATCAAAGTACGGCGTTGAGTTCCGCCACTTAACAGGCAATGTTCCGAACTCGAACAGAGGGTTAAGACACTAGGTTATCTCTTCCAACAGCTATTTGCTTTATACGATGTAAAACTGTGAAAAAGAAAAGGATGAAAACAATATAAATTTTATTATTAGAATGGACATAATGCAAGCACTCTTCGTTAACGTTACGGTTATTTTATTTTATTTTCAAAATGGAATGTGTAACACTTTCACTTTCCCTTTTTTTCTGGTCATCGTATTACAATGAAACACAAAAATGTCTCATCGACTGCGTGTTGTTGTAGGATATATCTGCAAAAACCTTATCTATACTAATATTGCAAAGTTTGTTTGATTGAATGCGCTAATCTCATTAACTGCTAATTAGATAGGTCATCTATCGAGGCTATTTACTGCAACATGTTATTCGTTCCGATGTGACCTACTGTACTATTCGATCAGAATTACCCTTTACACTTAGAATGTATCATGTGTCATACGTAACTATGTACTTTGACATTTGACACAACAGATCAGGTGTAAAGTAATACTAAAATAAATAAATCAGCTTCAAGCTGTATCCCGCACACAGCAGGGTAGGCAGAGGGAACCTAGTGGTAACACACTCTGTACCCCACTTTCTGCCGGATTCTGGAGGCATTTGTTGAGTGGCAGAACTTAACGCCGCGCTTTGCATCGACGCTCGACTCGACGAAAAGAAAGGGAAATATACATTTAAGTAGATATTTCTCCTCGAGATAATAAGGATGGGGATCGAACCCACAACCAGTCGATTTACAGTCACACTTTGTACCCCTACGCCACGACTGGCCTCTGAGCCTATCTATAATTTGATAAAAAAAAATCTGTTTAACATTTAAATGCTCAATCAATTTAGGCATGTCACAGTAACATTCTGATATGTTATTATTATTTCTATGACAAACAATATAAATATTTTAAATTGAACAACCAAAAAGGAAGTCGTGACATGATATTCGAATTGTGACCGAAATATTTCCTGCTTTTGTAAATGTATGTAAATTTATACAATCAACACAAAAAAAAGGCCGCCGTGACGCAGCAGTACAAGCGTTCGACTGTTAATTCGACGCCTGTGGGTTACATTCCCACTCGGTGGAAATATGTAATGTTTTAATTTGCTCGCTCTGGTGGCTAGGCACAGCGCCGCGCCGCGTCGAATTCCGAAGCTAAGAAAGCTAAATTGCCTGCAAAATATTTAATTAGATAAATAATATATATATATATATATATATATAATTGGTATTTGTTACATATTTGGTGACTGTTAAAATATACTGATTAAGCGTGTTGTAGTTAGTGTAGAACGAAGTACCGCGCCTTGGACTATATTAGGCATAAAAATGACTTTAATAAATAAATATTACAAGTTGTTGACCTTTTGATTTGCATGCTTTGTTGACCCGCTATTGACATTTGTGTCCCTCCAAGGAAAAAATGCATTTGCAGACAAAGGTATTGCGGTATGTGACTAAAATTATTAGGTACTATTCTTCAAATCATAATTTTATGCCACGTACTCATAAATAAAAAAAAAAATGACGTCGTCTAAAAAAAAAATCGTAAAAGAAAATTTTAAAATCATTAACTGCCTTTGAAATCATAAATTGCCTTTAAATATATTATTTGATAGTATTCAATCATTTTTAGGTTTCAACTAAATTTGTTAGAAATTCTTACCATATACCATGTAAAAGCTAAGTGACAAGATAAAAAGAAATTATTTAATCGTCGTCACACTAGAACTTACAAACCTGATGCCATGCCTTTGGCCTTGATAAGTGAAACTATATAATATGCTCAGGTCATGAGACAAGGCGCGGCGTTAAGTTCCGCCAGTCAACACGCAACGCCTTCAGAATTCTACGAAAAATGGCGAACGGAAGTGTCCTAATGGGAACAGAGTCTTAACACTAGATTCCCAGGTTCCGGCTACTACATGATACTTATCTCACCGGTGGTTTTAGGTTCAAACTCTACTGGACGGAATGATCAATAAAAAAAAAGGTAATTTCAGGCCAGCTGAACAAAAGGTAAATTTAAATTTTGATCTTGATTGATTTTGATTTCTTCTACCTAAATAAAGTACCAACTGAAGAAACATAAAGATAATAATTAAATATTTTTTACTCGTTCTCTCGTTCTACATCTTTTCTATTTAATCACACATGACTAGTCAGTACTACAAGTATAATTATGAGTTGTTATTATACAAGCTTACCGACAAAGTTAGCTCTTTTCAGCCATAAAAATGGCTTTCTCCCATCTTGCGAGTGTAGTATTTTCAAAGCACGTATGTACGTGCTGTACGTACAGTTTCTTTAGTATCATATATACTAATGTAGGTATATTATAAACAAACATTATCTCAATTTATGACAACAGATCTTTTAGTTTTAAGTTTAAAAAAAAAACTTGATAATAAATTATAGCGGAACTATGTATTCGTGGCGCAGCGGCACGAAGTGTGACTGTAAATTTGACTGGTTGTGGGTTCGATCCCCACTCGACGAGATAAAATATTTACTTAAATTTATATTTCCATTTCTTCGCTCTGGTGTCGAGGCTAAGCGCGGCGTTGAGTTCTGCCACTCAACACGCAAAGTGGGGAACGGACTGTGTGCACTAGGTTCCCTCCGCCTACCCTGCTGTGTGCGGGGTACAGCGTGAAGCTGATTTAATTTTTAATTTTATGTTTTTTTATGTTATAGGGTCGATCCTATATCTTACTAGTTCTTTTTACGCAACGGCCATCTTGTGACTATCGATTCTCTACAACTCAATACATTATAAAAACAGTACATAGTAATACATTTCACGTGTCCTCAATTCGCGACGATCGCTAGCAATTTAGACAATTGAATGAATATGGGTATTATTATCCTATTGTCACGCATTGGCGTTGCGCTACTAATATGGCGCGTGCCACCACTAGAGCCCATATAGTTTTAGAATGTGTAATAAGATTGTACTTTTTTAATGTATTTTACGCAATTTTTAAAGGCAAAACAAGTTTTATTTCCAATTTTTAACCGACTTCTAAGTAAGAAAAAGAGGTTATCAATTCGACTGCATTTTTTTTCTCTTCTATGTTTGTTACCTCAGAACTTTTGACTGGGTGAACCGATTTTGTTAATTTTTTTTATCAAGTATTTCACTTTCAAGTATAGCACAATGATAAAAGGTCAGCAAATGCTGATTCTGTGTTGGCAATTGTAGGAAATAAATTTTCACTGATAACAACTCACACTTAAAAAAAATATTTATTAATGAAAAAAAAAACATTGTGACATCGAGTAAACAGCTTTAAAAGAAAATAACGCAACAAACGTTCTAAGCAGACAGAACGTAGTGCTAATTTTGTCGTATATTTGCTATAGGTATAAGTTGCCGACGATCTTCATACTCCCCGTTCTTTCTTTTATGACAATGTCTGCTTGCCAGAGAGAGGAAATAAAAAAAATGTATTCCCCGTGTGGAAATCGAACTCACAACCCCCGCGTTTAAAGTTGCTATCCGATCCGCCACGATGGCCTTATACTCGTATTTATTATTTTAAACTTCTAATTTGTTTTTCTAACATTACCAAACCAATACTAATAAAAATAGTTATGTTTACACAATAAACACTAATTGAAGAACATATAGCTACTGTTTATTAAGACTGTACTAAACAAAGACTATAGGTATTTCTTTTTACTTCTAAAAATAAATGACTAGGATTGCGATCTTAACATTTAAAATAATAAACAATATTAATATACAATATTATTTTCTTAAATTTATATTTTCATTTCTTCGCTTTGGTGTCGAGGACAAGTGCGGCGTTGAGTTTTGCCACTCAACACGCGATAACTCCAGAATTCGGCAGAAGGTGGGGAACGGAGTGCCTTAACACTAGGTACCCTCTGCCTGATTTATTTTAAACAATATTAAACTAATAAACATTCATTTCTCCGATGGCCTAACTGTTATGGGAGACAGATTTATAGCAAGAACCGTATCAAAAGTGTCACTAGATCCATATGACTACGTTTCCTTGATAAGTTGTCTTGTTTATATTTTGTACCGTTAATAAACGATGGCAGATAAAGAGGTACTTTTACCATATCGGGAGTTCCGTAAGTTGTGATTTTTTTTTCACTCATTTCTTTCCAGTTTCATGTACTGTATTTTTTACCTTCACTTTAGCTTAGGTAATTGGGAACCTAGTGCTAAGACACTTCCGTTCCTCCTTTCCGTCAAATTCTGGAGGCACTGCATGTACATCCTCTTAACAGGGGAGCGAGGCATTGAAAATATTAAATATGCTTTTACAAATACCTTTTCGTTTACGATTATTTTTACTAAGTACTCGTATAGCATGCATACTTATGTATAGCATGTATAATATTATAAATGTTAACTTTTGTATGTTTTAAAGACCAAAATATGGATGTTCATACGTATTTTTAAATGAATCTCAATTTAAATTTATTTTTAAATAATAAATATACAAATGAAATATGTTTTAAAACTAAAGTGTCTAAGAGTGACCTTTGCTACCGCTTGAAGTGAAAATTGCGAATTACCTTGATCCAGTCTTTATTTACAATCGAGGCCGTAACATGTGCACTAAAAGAAAGAGCGAACTTAAAACGCATCGATTTATATGATATGGGAGAAGTGGCATGAAAGAGCCAGGTTTTGAAAGAGCCACCTGCAATATTATAGTAGTTTAGGAACGGACTCGACAGAATATTTTATTTTTAAACGGCAACACTGATTTCCCATCACCCACAAAAATTTTACACATCTTCGCAACCAACGGACGCCGATATGTCGAGTTAAAGTTTTTGGCTCTCAAAAGTAACTTCTTTACCTCATTTGAGTTGTTTTTTAGTATTTCATTGTAAACGAATATAGGTACTTGGATTGTGGATCGAGTTTATGTATATATTTGGCCT
>JAATLQ010035343.1:0-28376 GCA_013421005.1 Heliconius erato x Heliconius himera
GTCGAGGTTAAGCGCGGCGTTGAGTTCTGCCACTCAACACGCAATGCCTCCAGAATTCGGCAGAAAGTGGGGAACGGAGTGTCTTAACACTAGGTTCCCTCTGCCTACCCTGCTGTGTGCGGGATACAGCGTGAAGCTGATTTATTTGTTTATTTTATTTTATTATAGTTGTCAATCAATTCTGCTTAAATCAATAATCATGTATTTTAAGCGGGCGAAGCCGTGGGCGGGCCGCTAGTCTTAAATAAATGCGATTAATCCGGTTATAATAGTTTCATTTAAGATGTATAATAATCGTGAAAATCAAAGAACTTATTGATTTACAGAATATCCAAATACTACTAATTATGAATATTAATATAATTTTTTTACTACATCTAACCTACGACTTTGCCTGCGTGGTCTAAAAAAATATATTATGTTATATATCATAGTACAATGATACATTTTACCGACAATTTCAATGCAGGCATTAATATCTATCTGTATAAATGGACTATAAAACAAAATAAGTTTCCAATTCGACGCTTAGTTCACGAGATTATCGCATTCAACCAAACATACTCTTTAGTTTTATAATATCTATTAATATACATAAACACAAACACTAACTAAAATGCCATAAACTATACAGTATTTTGATTTTAAAATCAAAATCATATTTTAGAATTTGTATAAAATTGTGGTTTCCGGTACATAACGTGTACCGTACTGTACTATCTATATTACAAAAGGTGTTTCGTAAGCTGGGTATTTGCGGTCGGGCGGGACTTTTAAATAGCCCATTGAGCACACCTTGCGATGTATTTGGGTAATATCATATTAAAGAAATCAATGTTATAATTTCATTTTTTATCACACGAGGAAAGGAATTTGATATTTTTATATGTTCGCTCTGGTGTCGCAACAAAGTGCGGCGTTGAGTTCCGTCGCTCAACATACAATACCTTCAGAATTAGGCAGAAAGTGGTGAGCGGAGTGTCTTAACACTAAAGTCAATCAATCTATGTACCCTGTTACATGCGGATAAAAACAGCTTCCAAATAAACAAATACTTTTTAAACTAATTTAAAATATATGTATAATTATTTTGAATCTTATATACTTGTAGGTTATCGTAATAATAGATTTGTTTAAATTTATTTGGGAATGGTTAAATTTCGTTACAATTTTTTTTAATTTTAAATAAAATAAATTCTTTTAGTGAACATGTAAAAAAATTGGATTTTCTTTCTCTAAAAATATTTTAAATTTACAATTTAAATGTCTTTTTTTATTGTGATGTTGTGTGGAACAATAAAATAATGTATCTAATTTTTATTTTAAACTTACACTATATTTTCCTGTAGCATAGTAGACAACTGTGATATAAAAACTTACCTGAAACAAAAATATAAACAAATTAGCACATTTAAAATCATAATAAAGTAGTTGATATTTTTGCTATACAGGGGTTTAAATTTGTGATAATAATAAAACTAAAGAAGTTTCCGAAATCTATATTTTTTTCCGTCTTAATATTAAACTAACAAACATATAATATATTATACTCAAAAATAAATATTATACATTTGTTACTTTACTTATATGACTAATCCCGCATATAAAGACAGAGAGTATCTAGTGTAAAAACACTCCATTATTCACTATTCGCTCATTTTCGAGTGATAAAACTCAACACGAAGATAAAAGAAGTTAACATTTTTTTTTTTCGATAATAAAGTTTCTTGACCAGGTTTTATATTGAAGCAATATAAAACGTGGTCAAGAATCAAACCCACTACCAGACGAATCATTAGATTAAATAGCACTAATAAAAAAAAAGGTTCGATACAAACCAACAAACAGAACTAAGATATTTATTAAATCTAAGCAATTGGCTAAAAGACCGACGCCTGTTCCCTCTAATGAAACTGAAATACGTTTTATCTTCACAAAGTGGATCAATTTTCTCGTAATCCCTTAATAAGCTTCTAATTGATACAAGATCAACCTAATTGTAATTAGAGTAAGGAAACTACTGTAGGTATTTATTTGTTAGTATTTTAAAAGAAAAGTTATAGGGCATCAGTGTGCAGTGTGTGATTGGAAATATGACTGTTGTGGGTTCGATTTCCACTTCGAAGATTGAAGTTTTCATTTCCTCTCTCTGCTAACAAGACAAAAAGCTGCGTTGAGTTCCTCTATACAACAAGCAAGGTCTCGCGAGAACGTAAAAACAAACATATAAATAATATTTTAAGGTGCTATCATGTTAATTTAAGTATACATCTTATAAAAGTTTTCTTTTAGCTACATGCTGATGCTTCCGTTCCCCACTTTCCGCCGAAGGACACATTGGGTATTTAGTTGCGGAACTCAACGCCGCTCTTTGCCTCTTCATCAAAGCAAGGAAATGAAAATATTCAATATTAGACCTAACTAACCAACATCTTACTTATAAATAGCTCTTAGCCATCATAATTATAACCTGCCTGCCCTCGTTCCGCTCAACTAAACTAAATTATACAGTTAGTAAGGGCGACCACTAGAGGTATAAAGTGAGGCTGTTGTGTACTCGCAGGTACCCTATACTATAGGTTATCTTATCAGTCAGTAAAATATCTGTATCACGTATAACACTTTGTTTAGCTTCACGCTGTATCCCGCACATAGCAAGGAAGAGGGAACCTGGGGACCTAATGTTAAGATCGTTCCAATTAAGACATTTCCGTTTCTCTCTTTTCACTGAACTCTCAAGACGTGTTAAGTGGCGAATCTCAGTCACGACGGTCGCTAAAAAAATTTAAGTACGATTTTTCATCCATCTAAATAAAAAAAATTGGTATGTACTATTCAAGTTTTTCAGTAATCTTATTATTTTTTTTAAATTATTTGTAAGAAGAAAAGAAATGCAAAAAACATAATTTCTATTCCACAACCACTTTCTAAAGAACTAAACTGAAACAAAAGTATTTTAATACCTAGAATTATTAAGATGAATATGTAAATATATTATTACATAAAGTAAAGTTGACTTTGTTCAGCCTCTTTTAAATTATTTTTCATAATTACACGGTATTATAGTGGACGCATATTAATCAAATTAGTTATACCGGAACAAAGAGTTTATTATTCAGAGAAACGTGAAATGCTATATTGTGATATATTTTTAGCTTCATAGTTTTTCCACTATAGTGCGGTAGACTAAAAGAGCTTAGGTTCAAGTCATTCTTTCTGCACCGAATTCGCGTTATGCGTTGAATGGCGGCACTCAACGCCGCGCTTTGTTTCAATTTTTCCGGTGTCGGTATATCAAATAATTTAGTCGTCTACATGAGGGTATAATGACAAAAAGGGTAGAAGAAGACAACAGAGCATGAGGTGGATAGTAATCAAAATTTGATGCCTGAATACGGAGAGGGACGACATCAAATAAAAGGAAGAGGCACGGAAGGAGAAGATCTTACCCGAGTGAAAATCGAAGCCACAGCCATCTCGCTTACAGTCTTAGTAGTCAGTATTTATTTGAATTGTAAGTTTAAAAACGCTTTTCTTAGACAGTTTTTTTGTAAGCAGTTATTGTTTTTGTTATTAATTTCGCACAACGATTAAAGACAAAAAAAATATTTTTTACTAGTCCAATATAAGAACTATGTTAATGGCTTGAGTGCTGACTGTATAAAAGAAACGTGGATTTGAATTCCGCTACGATATTTTTAACGTTCCCTTAAAAAATATCAAACCTTGAACCTCCATAGTTAAAAAAAAAACATATTTTGGGAATATATCATTAGCTACTAAATATTAATGCAGAGAGTTGAAAGAGATTGATTGAATCATAGCGTTAGTCCCGTTTCATTTATTGAAGTACAATTTAGTTTTAAAAATTTCATAACAAGCAATCCATTAAATTGATTAACTTCGAACAAAAAATGCAACGTAAAATAGAGACCTGATCGGAATACAGTGATATTTATATTGTAAGAGATAAATGTGAGCTAAAAAGTATTGTGGACAATTTGAAATTATTTAAATACACGAAATATTAGTATGTAGCTTCTTCATGCTGTAAATATATAATAATATAGTGTTAGGACTCTCCGTTCCCCATCATCCTGCAACATAGCGTGTTGAGTGGTGATGCTTAAAACCTCGCCTCTTAGCGAGAAAATGATAACATTCCATTCCTCCGAGAAGGAATCGAACACAAAACCGACGCGATTAGTCTTAAACGGTGCCGCTGTATGAGTACGCGATGGCCTCAAATTATAATTCTGTATTGATTGATGGAGCTCGGCTCCACGCTTTACCTCGCCACCAGAGTCAAGAAATGTAAATATTTCATACGGTCGAGTGGACATCAAATCCAAAACAATCGAGTTTAAAGCCACACTATTGTTCCCCGGCGGCACAACGGCCTTATAAATTTAGAAAATATTTTATATGTGATATTTATGAAAAAAAAAAACATCCAGGCCAGTCGTGGCGCAGCGGCAGGAAGTGTGACTGTAAAACCCTGACTGGTTGTGGGTTCGATCCCCACTCGAGGATATGAAATATTTACTTAAATTTATATTTCCATTTCTTCGCTCTGGTGTCGAGAATAAGAGCGGCGTTGAGTTCTGCCACTCAACACGCAGTGCCTCCAGAATTCATCAGAAAGTGGAGAACGGAGTGTCTTATCACTAGGTTCCCTCTGCCTACTCTGCTGTATGAGGGATACAGCGTGAAACTGATTTATTTAATTCTAATTTAAAACATATTCTATAGCAATATAGTTCTCTTATAACTTACAAATGATAAGGGAACCAGCTCGGTTCCTGCTCAAATAATCGGCGTTGCAATTCAATGGACGAGCACTGTGAGCATTCGACCACAATTCAACTGTCATACTATATACGATTTATAGTTCTATATCCGTATAAAGCTGCCAAATAGAAAAGTCACGTGGACAACGTAGCTTTATGACAATTTTCATTGATATTACAAAATTCTGGATAAATTCAAGATTAAAGGACCAAAAAAATATATAAAAATATATTTATTATTGAAGCCAGCCATGGCGCAGGGACACAATGGTACAAGAAAAACGTGGTAGTGGCTCGCGGTAGTAAAGGGGCAAAAGTGCGGCATTGAGTTCCGCCACTTAACATGCAATGTCTTTAAAATTCATCAAAAAATAGAACAGAAGTGTTTTAATGGAACCGAGGGTCTTAACACTAGATTCCCTACCTAAAATCAGCTTAATGCTGTATCCCACACACTACAGGGTAGGCAGAGGGAACATAGTGTTAAACCACTCCATTCCCTACTTTCTGCTGACTTCTGGAGGCATTACGTGTTGAGTGGCAGAACTCAACCCCGCTGTCTACAACCTACCTACCCCTCTGATACAACGATGAACGTGAACCTAAAAAAAAATAACGACAGAAAAAGATGTTATCACCAAACTCGCCTCAAATTGACGACTCAATCCTTTTCGGAGTCACCTAAAATATGATAGCGTGTTGTTTTTAACAGATGACGGCTAAATAAAGTGAAGTTCTTTTGGGAGAAATGGCCATCCATTAATTTTGGCCAAGTGAGTGTCAAGTAACGTTTTTATCTAGAGTTCTCAAAGGCAATCCGTTCTAATCGGGTTATCTGAGATAAATTGTGAAGAACTCTCGTTTCATTAATCATAAATTTTTTTCAACTCAGCCATTGCTCTTTCTTCGTCTCTCCATAGCGGTAAGAAACTCGATACTGCGGTTTCAAGGCAAACAAGTGAATACAATAAGAAGCAAAATGTTATGTATGTATATGGTTTTTAGTTCTGAACATGCAATTATATTTTTTAAGACCTGGAGTTTTTAGATCTGTCCTTGAATTTACTATAGATTTTTAATTTAGAGCGATAACCTATTATCACGATGCCGATACCGCCCAAACTCAAGAGTCTGATATACAAGAGCATCGTCCGACCGGTTCTTTTATACGATAGTGAATGCAGGCCAGCACTATCGGTACGCTCAGGAGCTTCACGTCACGAAAATGAAGATGCTGAGGTAGATTAGCGGCGTAACGCGGTCTGACCGCATACGCAACACATTCATCTGAGGTAGTCTTGGAGTCCGTGACGTAGTGGATAAGCTCCAAGAGCGTCGCCTGAGATGGGTGGGCCACGTTACGCGCCGGCCTAAGAGTTATGCATTGTTATATCAGTCTCTAGAGTGAGAAATCCCGGACGCCCAAGGAAGCGCTGGTTGGATGTCGTGATACAGGATACGAGAGCCAATGGTCTAACCACCGAGGACGCTAAAGACCGTGTAAAGTGAAGTAGGTTGAGTAGGAAGGCAGGCCCTGGCGACAGCCGGGGTTAATGCCAGGGGGAAGGAACCTATTATCACAGTCTATAACAAATATAAAGAAAAAATCAGCATCGTGTTGAGTGGCGTAACTCAACACCGCGTTTTGCTTCGTTACCAGAGCGAAGAAATGAAAATATTAAATATTTCATTTCCTCGAATGGGAGTTGAATCCACACCACAACTGGCCTCTTAGTATTAAATTATAATAACTTAAATTTACTAAGTTAGTTTAAAAACTGACGTTACACAAGATGATCAGAAAGCATGTAGCAGTCATCAGCATCTTACCACAGTGTTTAAAACCAACAATTCTCTATTACCTTCGAATAAATAGTCCTGTCTGGTTTGATCCACCACTGCACCACAATAAAAAAATTACAGCCATCCCTTATCCTACATTACGCTGTACATATTAGGATGAAATACGAAGGATTTAGAAGAGCCATAAAGTAGCCGCAATGGAGTTGTTGCGGGAAAAGATTAATCGTTGGGTCCGTATAGGGGTTTTTGTAAAAATTTTTGTACTCTCTTACTTATAAATATATAGGCATATATTAAAAATAAACACGCATATTCATATTTTTGTTGTTGTATAATTGTTTTTTTTTTTACTTTTGATCTTGTTTCTCGCATCGCAAGGCTGGCAGAGGGAATCTAGTATTAAGACACTCCGTTCCCCGCTTTTCGCCGAATTTTTGAGACGTTGTATGTTGAGTAGTGAAACTCAATGCCGCGCGTTGCCTTAGTACTGCCTGAAGACATGAATATATTAATAAATGATAATTCCTTACGTAGAGTGGAAATTGAAACCACAACTGTCGCTGTGCCCCTGCACCACGACGGCCTCTGCATATAATTGTTTTAAAGTAATAAAAATGATTTAAAAGCCCGTTTTGTACACATTTTTCTTCGATAGTGAGTCAGGTATGTTATATTAATAAGACACTGTTTATTATCATAATTGTTAGCACTATATGGAACTTAGCATCGTGATTTGTATAACCACTCAAAATTTACTTATTTTTTCACAAGAAAGCAAGAATCGAACCCACGATTATCACATTTACAGTCACGTACATTCCAAATGCTGGGGCGTTGGAAAGGCGTTGAGTTCTGCCAATCAACACGCAATGCCTAGAGAAATCGGCAGAAAGTGGGGAACGGAATGTCTTAACACTAGGTTCCCTCTGCCTACCCTGCTATGTGCGGGATACAGCGTGAAGCTAATTTAATTTTTTTTTTTAAATATTTCGATATCTGAGCCAAAAATATAAGTGCTCTTTCCATTCAACCGTTTAAGAACGCCTTTCGCCAGTTTATTAAAACATAAAATTTAGTTACTTTCAATTTGAAAAGTTATTATTATTGCTTAGTACCGTTGCGGCTTACGCTCGAGAAGTTTACTGTTTCGATATTCGTATTATGTAAATTTATATTAGATACTCAAATGAATGACAATAATATTAAAATGAAAGGCATTCAATGAAGAAAATATTTACAAAATGTATATATAATATTTTGTTCTCACAGCTATTTTTACGTCCATTCCTGGACCGAACCTCCTCTAAGGATCTCTACAATGATCGATCCTACACTGTCTTAATTTATCGGCCTCCCGTATAATAGTTTCAAAATTTTTTTTAAGCTTCACGCTGTATCCCGCACAAAGCGAGGAGCAGAGTTTAGTTACTGCGTTCCCATTAAACATTAAATTATTTTGCATTAGTCTATTCTGTAAATAAAAGCATGGCGTTGAGTTCTACCAGTCAACATGAAATGTCTCGAAAATTGAGCGGAAAGCAGAGAATGGAGTGTAAATCAGTTCCCATTAACATTAAACAATATTTAATTTTTGAGGCTAGTCGTGGCGCAGCACGAAGTGTGACTGTAACCGAAACCGACTGATTGTGGGTTCGATTCCCACTCTAGGAGATGAAATATTTACTTAAATTTATATTTCCATTTCTTCGCTCTGGTGTCGAGGTTAAGCGCAGCGTTGAGTTCTGCCACTCAACACGCAATGCCTCCAGAATTCGGCAGAAAGTGGGGAACACAGTGTCTTAACACTAGGTTCCCTCTGCCTACCCTGCCGTGTGCAGGATACAGCGTGAAGCTGATTTTTTAATTGTTTTAATTTTTAATTAGTCTGCTCTGGTAAACGAAAGCGTGGCTTTGAGTTTAATCTCAAAAATTGAACAGAAAACGGAGAATGGAGTGTCAACACTAGGTTCCCTCTACCTTCCCTGTCATGCAGTAAAAAGCGTGAAGCTATTCCTACAAAAGCAAATACTGAACGGTCGCATTATGCAAATCTCAATTAGTACAAGTTTGGATATGACAGACGATATCGTAGCGTCCAATTTGCAATCACATGAGGGCGAATGTAAACGTTCGTTCGCCGCACGGTTCTGTTTGCTGAGATGAACGAGTTTTGGATGTGGCATATATAGCTAAAATAAAAAATAAAATAAATCAGCTTCACGCTGTATCCCGCACACAGCAGGGTAGGCAGAGGGAACCAAGTGTTAAGACACTCCGTTCCCCACTTTCTGCCGAATTCTGGAGGCATTGCGTGTTGGGTGGCAGAACTCAACGCCGCGCTTAACCTCGACACCAGAGCGAAGAAATGGAAATATAAATTTAAGTAAATAATTCATCTCCTCGAGTGAGGATCGAACCCACAACCAGCCGGTTTTACAGTCACACCTCGTGCCACTGCGCTACGACTGGCCTATACTGGCATATATAGCTGTTGGTTATTATATTTTAAAGTTTTAGATTTACATATATTTTCTTCATACAATATTTTTTTATAATAGTTGTGAAGCAGGGTTGTGTGCTCGATATCCATTCAAGGAATTCATTGAAGAAATTAAATATTTATTTATATTTATGTATTTATTTCTCCGCTACGTTGTCGAGTTCCGGTGTCCACTCAACAATCAAAGTTTTAAATAAATATATTAAATCAGCTTTGCGGTGTATCCTGCACATAGGGTTGGCAGAGGGAACCTAATGTTAAGATACTCCGTTCCCTGCTTTCCGCCGAATTTTTCGAAGCATTGAGTGTTGAGTGGCGGAAATATTAGTTCATTCCCTCGAGCGTGATCGAACCCACAATCGTCGCGTTACGGTCACACTCCAGTGCCCCTGCACTACGTCTGCCTCTCGTACTATAAAATAATAAAACTCCCATACATATAACATTTGCATTTCCCCTACTCTATGTCCCGTAGTTATGGTAGTTGGATTATATGTTTGCATTGTAGACATGTGAAACAGCTCGCTCAGTTGGTTTTGCCGATTCTAATCATTTTGAGATACCTTTGAGAAATCGGGCGTTTTGGATATCTGTATTTTTACTATGTATAATTAATAAAAGATTCTTTTGATCAGATAGAGTGTATACATTGAATGTTTATACTAATATGAAGAAAAACTATTAATTTTTCTTTCAAAAAGTTTTTTTTTTAGTTAAAATCTTAAATAGAAATAATTATGTTATATAATACGCAATGCCTCCAGAATTTGACGGAAACCGGGAAACTTAAATATCTTAATGGGATCGGAGTGATTTAATATTATGTTACTATGTTATATGGTTTTAGGTTCCCTCTGCCTACCCTGCTACGTGCGGCGTACAGCGTAAAACTAATAAAGATATAAGCAAAATTAATTGCGAGGCCGTCATGGCCCAGGGGCACAAGGGTGTGACTGTAATGCTACGGTTGTGGTTTCAATCTCCACTCGATTAAATTAAATATTTACTTAAATTTATATTTCCATTTCTTCGCTCTGGTGTCGAGGCAAAGCATGGCTTTGAGTTCCGCCACTCAACACGCAATGCTTCCAAAATTCGATGGAAAGTGAGGAATGGAGTGTCTTAGCACTAAGTTCCCTCTGCCTACCCTGCTGAGTACGGGATACAGCGTGAAGCTGATTTATTCAAAATTCAAAATTAATTTGTACCTATGCATACTATACTCAAAACAAAATCGAATTCTTGTTTACTTAAATAAATATTTCAATGATATATTGTTACAATTTTAAAATACATTAAAAGGCACATTCGTTTGATTGAGGTTCAGTCTCGTCATATCTACAAATACAGCTACGAGCACGTTCGATCTCATCCCTCATACATTTTAACATTTCTGACAGAATTTATCAATGACGTCGATTCCTGTCAATTGGTGGTTAAAAAAACCCTTTTTTTTGTTATATCAACGAATTTTAGCTCGAATTAGATTAAAATTAATCAACGTTACTCAGAAATTGAAAGGGTTTGAATTGTTTACTTTAGATTTTTATGTTTTGGTAAACCAATTTTGCGTTCTGTGGTAAATTGGATTTAATTTATGTGATTTGAAGTAACTATATTAGAGACCTGACTGTAAGTGCGTCAGTTGTAGGCTCGATTTCCAAACGAGGAAATGAATTATTTTCAACATTTTTTTTTAAATGTTATTCCATACTTAGAAAAGAAAAATATTTCTTTAGAAAACGTATAAAAAATTGAACGTAGCAGGACGTAGAACCCGCGCCTTCTGGTTTCCAAATTTTTTCCAAATTTCAGTTCATTTTTTTTTCAACAAAGCAAAGCAACTATAAGTAGAAATAACTTAACTAATATAAAAACCCCGAATGCATAAACTAAATTAATAACATATATATTCACAACAAATACCATCAAGACAAATCCAATTATGTATTTCATTTCACAATTTTTCAAATCGGTTCACTGGTTTAACAGTTACAATGGAGAGGAATAGACATACACATATTCAAGAAGTCATTAAATACATAACCCTCCTATTGAGCTTCGGCGTAGTCGGATAAATAGCTTATTTTATAATCCCTTAAACAAAATAAACGTTTACTGTTTGTATATTTTAAGCTTTTAAATATTCCATACTATGGTACTATTCGTCTAGACGCGGCAAGGGCACTGCCTCTTTAAGTGAAAATGCATCCATCCATTATTACTGAACGTATCATTATTTGAAGTATAAGATTATATAGGATGCTCTAAAAGGATAATAAAATTATATATTTATTTCGTATTTATGTTTTTGTATTTTTCTGTATTTACTAAATAAAGTGTATATTCGCAAGTGATATTCAGTTTATTTTTTAATTTCGCTCTGTATGCCACATAGTAGAGTAGTGTAGAGGGAACCTAGTGTTAAGACACTCCGTTCCTCATTTTCCATCTAATTCTGGAGGCATTGCGTTTTGTATGTAGTGGAACTCTATGCCGCGCTTCGACACCAGAGCATGGAAATAAGAATATTCAATATTTCATTCCCTCGAATAGGGATCGAACCCACAACCTGTCGCATCACACGCTTATGCCTCTGCGTTACGACTGGCGTCACAAGTGATCATTATAAATTGAGATTAGAATTGAATAGAATTAGAATAAGAGATTTGTGACATATTCTAAGTTTCCGAGGTAACTACTACCGCAGATATTGTGGGTTATATAGAAACGATAAAAAATTAAAAGATAAAATAATATTTGATAAATGGTCTATCTAACAAACATTTTTTTTGCTTCGAATTCTAAATAGTAGTTTCTGAGATGAGCTCGATCAATCAAACAAACCTTTAACCTTTTATAGATAAAAATAAAAATGCATTTGACTTTGCGCGTTTGTTATAAGTTAGCTTTTTAGTTAGTTATATAGTTAGTTATATTATACTAACTAGAAAGACTTTTTTTTAGATTTGATATTTTATGTTTTCCTCGTCTCGTCTTATTTAAAAAAGTAGAATATTAAGCTTCTCTACCTGACATAATATTATTCATAATAGAGGAAAATATGAGATGCGAGTTACAGATATATAGGTTTGTCCTGCTTGCCTAGGAAGTGAAAATAAAATAAAAAGATTCTACTTTATGTAAGTATATATTATGTGTATAGGATTCAAAAAAAACTATTTAAGCAATCTAAAATTACATTAAGGTCTTTCTTTCAAATTTGTCGTCGTATCACAACTTACTCCACTTCATTTAGTAGGATGAATAAATTAAAATTAGATTAGAATATTTCTGTCACAAATATGTAAATAGAGTTCAAAGTTTTTGAACGGTTTTTTAAAAATATTTTTCAAGCTTTAGCCGCTCGTTATAGCATCGGTTATGGTTTCAATCCTGAGAAAAGCGATCATTCGATTCGATTTTTTTCCTTTATTTGTATTGTGAGTGAGAGAGTACAAAGTGAGTACTTTGTACTAAATTCCATTACTAACAGGTACACGAGAAGTATTCTATCGATTTTGATTACGTGGCTGATTTCATATATAAAACGATGAATAAATTATAGTGTTATGATTGCGTTTATTTATTTATTTATTCAGATTCACCAGTGATAATTACATACATTTTAAAATAATATTTTTAATTCTAAATTTTTTATCACTAAATGCATTACCTTTTAAAGTGAATACCGCATGCACCATTGGAGATTAGTATACAAAAGTTTTTATGTTAATTATTGGTAAAAGATATACATAAAGTCTAATTACATAAATTTAAAACAAGGACAAGTTACTATAATTATAATTTTATTAAAAAAATAATAATTGTAACAATGATATTAGTAATAAAGATAAAAATCGTTGACTAAGAAGATTGATTTTTGTTTACCTATTTTTTCTTATTAATTTATTCTTAATCTTTTTTATATTATACAACTCCAATGACCAACGGTTGCCTAGAAGAGATCACTCTAAGTGATATAAGGCCGCCTTATAGTACATGTTATTTCTGTTTATTTTGTATATAATTTGTGTAAATTTTTATGTACAAAAAATATATTGCATTGTATTGTATTTTTTTTATTCTTCCAGTCAGGAGATTCGCAGATTTATATAAATGTTATGGAAACATAGAAAACATAAGAAAACAAACCTTTATCTTAAAAAATCTGAATTCAACATATTTTTACAGGTTTTTATTAAAATTAGTAAAACAAAATCGACTCGGTTAGCTCCACTGTATTGTGAAAGTTTTATCAAAAGCTGCATTTTCATATACACAGGTAGTACATACGTATATGTATATATAAATAGATTCAAATGTCCGAATTGTTACCAACGTAGGCTTACCCGTAGAAATAGTTTCATATGGGGATAAAATTTCAATTACCGTGCAAATCCAGCTTAGGGCGTAATATATTAAATTTGCATTAAAATTGTTGTTTGAACAAACTAACTCGTTTCATAGTATAGAAGTTTAATTAATTTTTCTTGTTGAATAGAATGTTATATGACATATTGTTAATTATTGAGGCCAGTTGGCACAGGGGCAGAAGTGTGATTAGTAAAACCCATAACCAATCGCATGGTTGTGGGTTCGATTCCCACTGGAGGAAATGAAATATTTGATACGGTAATTTCCTTGCTTTGGTAACGTGGTAAAGCGCGGCGTTGAGTTCCGACGCATAAACTGTATAATTAATTATATTTAATTTTAATAGTGAAATGTTAATGTTGGAATAAATATTTTAGAACGTATGTTTAAAGCTTAATATAAAAATAAACGTAAACCCTACCCTACTACCTCGTGTTGAGTACCTCCAAGTAATGTTTTGGGCGGAAATCTGACCCAGTTCCCAGTGAAAATTTATAGATATTTCATAGAAAAAATAATTTAAAGCTTATATTTTAAGTTCATTTCATACAAAATGACATATGCTTGCAAGCTTAAGTTAGTCAACTTTTATAAATTGTACTTCCTGTTGATTCAAAATCCTGAAATTAGTAAGGAATCAAGCTGGCTGGTACGACTCCTTTTTTTTCTAATATTAAAAAAATATATATTTACATTCATTCAAGCTAACTCAAATAAATAATATTAAATGTATTGACTATTATGCAACTATTTCGTTGCTGATTGACTAATATGAAACCCCTTCGACTCCCCAAAAAGAGATTACCAACCACTAAGAGATTTTAAGGATTTCTTGGGGTTTTTACGTGAATTATAAGTTAAGGAGGACTTACACGTTCCCTACAATAAACAAAAAATAGTTAAATTTCTATAATAGTCATTTATTATAATTTACGGTACTGTAGTAAAATAGGTACTTTAACAGTTTCTATAGAAGCAAAGCGATTTTTGAAGACAACATAAACTTTGAAGACCGCCGAAGGTGCTATCGTCTTAGCATAATGCATGTTTGTGTAGCGCTGTCTGTAATAATATGATATTATTCAGATATAAGCCATATAAGCATTTAAGGAGATTTAATAATTAATTAGATAAAGTCAAAACGCCTATAAAAATATTTATTTAAAAAGAAGACAATCAGCTTCACGCTGTAGCCTAACATAGCAGGGTAGGTAGAGGGAACCCTAGGTTCTTAGTGTTAAAACACTCCGTTCTCCACTTACCACCAAATTTTGGAGGTATTGCGTATTGAGTAGCGGAACTCTCGCGGCGAACGTGGCTCGACACCAGAGCGAAGAAATGGAAATTAAAAATTAAATAAATATGTCATAGTTTGTGCCCCGACGCTACGACTCGCCTCTTTAATATTTATTTATCTGTTTAATTAACTTAGTCGCGGCGTTGAGCTCTGCCACTCAACACAGAATTCAGCAGAAAGTGAGGAACGGAGTGTCTTAACACTAGGTTCTCTCTGCCTACCCTGCTTACTTAAAACTTAGTATAACTCTCTGTATTAGGGTAGGTAGAGAAGAGATTTCTTAAATATTGCCCGAATTCGAGACATTTTGTGTTGATTGGAGAAACTCGAAGCATTATTTTTATATATGATAACAGGGAAATGAAGAAAATCATTACTCTTAGTGGAATTCGAACCCATTATTTCATGTCTGGTCTTTAAAGATTTTATTGAATTAATTATTCAACATATGAAACAATAAATGATGTACATGTTTATAATGCACTAAAAGTTACTTTGGTCCGTAAGTATAAAAAATAGTCATATAACCGAGAAAAATTGCGATCCAATGATTTCAATTTTTTCTCGGTAGTTTCAATCAATTTGTTCTTGGGTTTTTTCTAAAATAATCCATCACTTTAGGTTTTATAAAAATTAAAATTTGATTAAGCATTGTAAAACATTATCAAGATTAGGACCAGAGTCGTTCACGATTTTTAAGCCCACATTATGCGAGTATAATTCGCCTTTGGTAACTCGAAAGGCAGGGACTTATTGTTCCAGTCTAAAATTTTCATTTCATTTGTAGCGAAATGGCCACAAATTACTGGGGATTCTTGGCCCCTTTGTTAAATTGCTCACGTCCACTTAAAGATATTAAAGAAAAAGACAAAAGAAAGTGAGTTAATCGCGCCGCAAAACTGGTTTGTGGTGGTAAAATTGATATATTTCATTGAGTTTTGTATATTTTTGGGCATTTTTTTATTTTTTATTTTATTTTTAGTTATGAACGATATTTATATCGTAATAAACGTTTTAGTTATGTAAGAATTAGGTAAGTAAAAAAAGTTTAAAAAATATTAATACTTATATGCGTCATTGTGTTAGGCCACTTACACACAAGCATTTGGCGGAAAATGGGAAACAAAAGTGTGTCTTAATATTAGGTCCCCAGGTTCCCTCAGACTACCTGAAGGTGAAAAAAACTTCAATAAATTATAATCAATATAACAATCCTAAATAATATAATAGTCAAAGCAAAAACAATATAATAATATTATTTATATTTAATTTGTATCACAACATTAATTTTATAAGCCATTGTTTTACCTCTAATACTACTTACCATAATATATATGTATGTATGTACATGTACACATACCATCAAAACCTTTTCCCATTTTAGTATAATGTTAAAGCATTTTCATCGTTTTCTATGTAAATATACATATACACTTCGTCCCACTTGGGCAATATTATAAGGCTATTAATATTTATGTAGGTCCACATACCTTTTGGGTGAAAATATGCAAATAAGCAAACCTGACTTTTTGCTTTATTTTAAATATGATTTTGTGAAATAAAATTTAGTTGATACGAACTCTATATACATATGTATATAGCGCTTGTAATTACTACGGGGTTTAAGGGACAGACAGATTTACATTTTTATAGACAAGACTGTTATATTACTAAGAATTATGAATATAACAAATTATGCTTTAATTTTGTCGTGTTTTGGTGTTTCAACACAAGGTTTTAAAATGAGTTGGTAAAATTAAAAGGCTCATATCTTTGATACTATTTAAGAAATATGTGTGGAAAAAATATGTATATTATTATATATATTATTATCTTAATTCGCGACTTTGATATGAATATGTTGATAACGATTAACTCCACTCTCAACCAAAACTTTTTCCAATTTCCAAAAACATTCTTAGACTCTATGGATCGCTGATCTGACATCAAAAATTAATTATACAATTGTCGACGTAGTTTGATAAGTATGTGTTGCTTGGAACGGCGTGTCTTAACACTAGGTTTCCTTTGCCTACCCTGCCTACTGTGCGGGATACAGCGTGAAGCTGATTTAATTTTTTTTTAATAGGCAAGAGTGCTTAGCCGGATTTCAAAAGATACAGGTTTGAGCCCGCCGTCCACTACTTTCAGATTTGTATATATTTCTAAATATATATAGTAAAATTTTGTAATATTTCAATGGTATGTCATCTAGATTTCGCCCATTTTCGAATTCTGTATGGCCTGTCACATTTGCTAAGTGCCCGAAGTAACTCCAACTGTAAGTACAATGGGTTACATCGACTGTTAACACATTAACGCCTTCCTAAATATATGAACTAAACAACACAAAGTGACTTTTTCTATTGCACCCAGAAGTTCCCGAGATAAGATTATAATCAGCTTCACGCTTCAGCATCACACACAGCACGGTAGACAGAGAGAACATAGTGTTAAGACACTCTGTTTCTTACTTTCTGCCGAATTTTGGAGGCATTGCGTGTTGAGTGGCAGAAGTCAATACTGCGCTTTGCCTCGACACCAGAGCGAAGAAATGGAAATATAAATTTAAATAAATATTTCATCTTGTCGAGTGTGGATCTAACCCACAACCAATCAGCTTACAGTCACACTTTGTGCCCCTGCACCACGACACTATACTAGTATAGATGACACAAAAAGAACTAAAAACCCCTAATAGCTAATTAACTAATATTTCATACTTAAAATACCTCGGGTAGAGGTAGACGTACCTCCATTTATAACACTAAAAGTTCCCCGTGTCCCCATAAAAATTATTACTGAACGCCAGTAACCGTTTTGTGTGAGCAATAAATATGTCTGACATTATCTTCGATCGTTACTGAGATGTAGATGTATTAGGGAAATAAGACATTTTATGGTTATAGAGGAAGTTTAACAGCTGTAACTGGTAAATAGTTTACTAAAATAACTTTTTTTTTAGGTAAATTCGGCGGATATTGGGGGACGGAGTGTCTTGATACTAGGTTCCCTATGCTTATCCTACTGTGTGCGGTATACAGCGTGAATTGATTTTTTTGTTAAAAATGATAGGTTAATAATATACATATGTATATACATATTAATTTTATGAATCCAGTCGTGGAGAGAGCACAGAGGCACAAAGTTTACTGGAAACGTGACTGGAAGAATATTTTGATTTCTTCGCTCTGGTGTAGAGGTAAAGCGCGGCGTTGAGTTCCGCCACTCAGCACGCAATGCCTCCAGAATTTGTCGGAAAGTGGGGAACGGAGTGTCTAAAAACTAGGTTCCTTCTGGCTACCCCGCTGTTTGCGGGTTACAGTGTGAAGCTGATTTATTTTATTTTTTTGCATAATAATTTACGTTCTAGGCCACTGTAGTTTAATTGTTAACGCGATGGTTATTGCTTTGATTCCTACATGGAGAAAAGGTTTTAATATTTAAATTGTTTCAGGAACTCCACAAAGATATTGCGTCTCTAGAATTGGTCGAAAAGTGGAGAAAAGAATATCTTAGCACTGAGTTCCTAATGCGTGTTCTCCTTATATATGTCAACGAACAAACGTGTATAGAAATCAAACCCACCACCGCCGCACCCTATATTTATTTAAAACAAGCTTATTCCGCGCATACCTAGCTAAATATTACTTAACTAATTACACAAATATAATCCTAAAACAAAATTATCTATTAAAACAATACAGTCTCTAACAAACCAGTTTCGAACAAAGTAAATATGAAAATTGTAATACATATTTATCGACTGTGGTGACAAAATAAATTAGTCGTCGCTATGATTTTATTCTGTAAATTATAAATTTTAGTTTCATTTAGTATTTGAGTGTTAGCTTAAAATATAAATTAATATAATGGAATTTCTATAGAGGCAGCTTCACGCCTTTTCCCGCATAAAAGTTTAGGCAGAGGATAGAGAAGAGGTCTCCACTGTTCATACAATTCACTGCTTTTTTGTTACAATTTATACTAAATCGGCGAAAATTGGGGAACGAAAATGTCTTAAAGGGAACGCAGCATCTTAACCTCAGGTTTCCAGGTTCCCTCTGCCTACTTTACTATACGTGGGATACAGCGTGAACTTAAAAAAACTAAATTATACTATTTTTTTCTCAATTCATATCGGAAAAAGAAACAAAATATTAGATAAAATCAAATAAATCAGCTTCACACTGTATCCCGCACACAGCAGGGTAGGCAGAGAGAACCTAGTGTTAAGACACTCCGTTCCTACTTTCTGCCGAATTCTGAAGGTATTGCATGTTGAGTGGCAGAACTCAACACCGCGCTTTGCCTCAACATCAGAGCGAAGAAATAGAATATAAGTTTAAATTCATATTTCATCTCATCCAGTGGGGATCGAACCCACAACCAGTCGGCTTTACAGTCACACTTTGTGCCCCTGCGCCACAACTGGCCTCAAAATATTAGATATAATATGTAATTATAAGAAATACATTCCTCCATTGAATTCCTGGTACTAAATCACCTATACAGACAGAGATATGTACCAGATATATACAAAGATATTTTGCATAAGACAGAATACGTTTAATTATTATAATTAATTCAATCAAATCCATCTCTTGCATGTTAAAGATTCATCTCAATAATACTAATGTAGACGCAGTATGTAACCTAACCGCGTCCGTGTGTCCCGAAACTGGATTGTCGCAATGCGATCTGGCAAATGTACTGAAAATTATAGAAGTTTCATCTTAATATCCAGAGGCCAGTCGTGGCGCAGCGGCACGAAGTGTGACTGTAAAACCGACTAGTTGTGGGTTCGATCCCGACTCGAGGAGATGAAAGATTTACTTAAATTTATATTACCATTTCTTCGCTCTGGTGTCGAGACAAAGCGTGGCGTTGCGTCTGAAGGCATTGCGTCTTGAGTGGCGGAGTTCAAAGCCGTATATCATTGCCTCAAGTGGGGATCGAACCCACAACCAGTCGCGTTTACAGGCATACTTTGTGCCTCTTCGCCACGACGGCCTCAACTTCAACCAATCTCAACCTCAACCAAACTGTAATATCTGTATATTATTTCATTTATATATTTTTTAGGTTCACGCTGTATTCCGCACATAGCAAGGCTTATCCTCGAGTGGCCATCGAACCCACAACCTGTCGCGCTTACACGCTTTTGCCCCTACGGTACGACTGGCCTTACATTAAATTAAATTCTGCCTATGTAAAGGTTACATTATGATTATAATATTATGACAATTTCCCACAAAATATTCTAAAAGACAATATTGACAAAAATCATACTACCCAGACGTATAAAAATATAAAATCAAAAAATTAAATCAGCTTCACGCTGTATCCCGCACACAGCAGGGTAGGCAAAGAGAACCTAGTGTTAAGACACTCCGTTCCCCACTTTCTGCCAAATTCTGGAGGCATTGCGTGTTGAGTGGCAGAACTCAACGCCGCGCTTAACCTCGACACCAGAGCGAAGAAATGGTAATATAAATTTAAGTAAATATTTCATCTCCTCGAGTAGGGATCGAACCCACAACCAGTCGGTTTTACAGTCACACTCCATGCCGCTGCGCCACGACCAAGCCTCAAATAAAAATATATCTTTTCTTTAGAGATATCGATACAACTATACTATTCAATACATACTCAACGTCATTTTAGTTCTATAACAGTCACTGATATAACTAAAAGGAGCTCAATTTTATATATACGCGAGAGCTTGCACTCGATACAGGTTTGTCGAAGCTTTTGAACACTTCTGGTGGAGTCTTAAAATTTTATGTATTTCACTTATGGCTTTCATTTTTTTTTTATTTGTTTTTATTGTTTAACTAGTGGCCGCAAGTTCTTATAAAATCTCATTTTATCTTCTTTCTTCTCTTAAGATTTTTTTAGTAATTTTTATTTAGTGCTCTTCTACACTCCGCAAGGGATCTTTATCTAATTATCTTAAGGATACTTATTTAGAAAACGTATAAAATGTTGAACGTAGCGGGACTCGAACCCACGCCTCCTGACCGACCAGGCGCTCTGACCACTAAGCCTACAGAGATGCTAACAACATAAATAAGTTGTAACAAGCGTATAAACATTTCGACGTAGCGTGATGAGAACGTATTGCTTAGTGGTCAGAGCGCCTGGTCGGTTTCCAGGAGACGCGGGTTTGAGTCCCGCTACGTTCAAATTTTTATACGTTTTCTAAATAAGTATTTTTCTTTACTAAGTGTGGATTAACACTTTAAAAATGTTTAAAATATCTTAAGGATGTTTATCTGGGGGCCTTAGGATCTCATTCTATTAGAAAATATTCAAACTGCATTGTAAAACAATCATATTACAAGTTGTAAATAAGAAAAATAACTTCATACATCACTACTAATACATACCAACAAAACCATCATGGCGTAACACTTGACTGATTGTGGGTTCAATCCGATCAGAGACATATAAATCAATTATTTTAATTTAATCGCTGTACTAAGACAAAGTGCGGCGTTAACTTCTGCGATTCAACACACGATGTGTTTCATTTGGACATATTTGGGTAATAGAATTGGAACGAACTGGTTTTGAATAAAATAGGTTTATATATACACCAACAGAGTTTTTTTACTTTTTAATTACTTCGTTTCGATCGTTAGAACGGGGTGCATTTAACCCTTTCTGTTCCCTCAGTCCTTTCCACCCGACTATTTGTCTATTGGTGGAAATAAAAGTAAGCAGTATAATCTTGTGAGTTCAACGTAGTCCTTAATGGGTTCGTGTCACTAATAAAATTGGAGAACGGAGTATCTTGACAATAGGGTCCCACTACTGAGCCCGAAAAATTAAAGTAATAATTAACTAAAATACAACTACTATTATATGTAAGTACGTATTTTTTTAAGCTTCACGCTGTATTCGACGATATACTCACAGAGAGTTGCCTATTTTGCCCCGAATTCGAGAGGCATTGTGTGTTGATTGGCGGAACACAACGCCTCGCTTTGCCTTAACACCAGTGCGAAATTTTTTGAATATTGTTGTTTAATGAGATTCGTAACATATTAACCTATTATTATTCCTACTTTAACATATTTATTTATAATAAAGAAGTATAATTAATATTCAATATAACTTTATATATATTTTAGCTTCACGCTATAACGCGCGTGTAGCAAGAGAGAAAACCCAGTGTTAAACATTGTGTATTGAGTAGCAGAACTCAAGACCGTGCTTTGTTGACCAAAGCAAGGACATAAAATATTTAAATCCTTCGATTGGGAATCGAACGCACAACCTTCGCGTTCACAGTAAGACCTACAATACATCAGCTTCATCTAAATAATATTTACATTTATTTCTTTGAACATTTCTACTAAATAGCAGAAGCAGAATTTAGAATCGAGTGCTGCGGATATTTTCTCGACTTACTTAAATAATGTATAGCTTATCGAGCATGGTGCTAGTCACGTAATGTATTAAGTAACATGAATACATTTTTAAAATACTGTAGTGAATTTTAATGTAATGGATACTAAATTAAAATCAGTTTCACGCTGTATCCCGCACACAGCAGGGTAGACAGAGGGAGCCTAGTGTTAAGACACTCGGTTCCCCACTTTTCTTCCAATTCTGGAAACTCTACGCCGAGTGGAAATCGAACCTACAGTTTACAGTCACAGTTTGAGCCCCTGCGCCACGACTAACCTTTATTATTTTTTATTATTTTAAAAAATAAATAAATAATATACATATCTATATAAATAATACGTTATACACGTATTATACATCTATTAAAATATTTTTATTAAAATACACTAGAAACATAAACTGAAGTCATTGTGGCTCAGTGACAGAGGCAATTAAGCTCGTTTCACTTAAAGACGACGGTTGTTAGTTCGATCCGCACTTCGGATAATTATTTTGATTTACCTACAGATAGACAAAGCGCAATGGAATTTCGCCATTAATCACTAAAATATTTTAAAAATAGACATGGGGAGCGGTGTGTCTTAACGTTACATTGCTTTTGCCTACTCTGCTATGGAGGAACAGCAATAAAAGCAGAACTGCTCAAATTTAAAACGAAACTCAGAATTAAATTACTACAAGTTATAAACACAAAATAATATAATTTTACAAAATAAATTAAAAATCAGCTTCACGCTGTATCCCGCACACAGCATGGTAGGCAGAGGGAACCTAGTGTTAAGACACTCCGTTCCCCACTTTATGCCGAATTCTGGAGGCATTGAGTGTTGAGTGGCAGAACTCAACGCCGCGTTTAGCCTCGACACCAGAGCGAAGAAATGAAAATATAAATTTAAGTACACATTTCATTTCCTCGAGTGGGGATCGAACCCACAACCAGTCGGTTTTACAGTCACACTGTGTGCCCCTGCGCCACGCCTGGCCTCTTTATACTTTTATAATCTATATAAAAAATATATAATGCAACATACATAAATACATTTTATAAGAAATCACTCTCAATCAAAACTTGAATCTACACTCCCGCAGCCACCACAGCGACAATTGACAGAAATCGCGACCGTATTTATCTATTATGCCCTTAATTTGCGGCGATTACCCAAGAATGGAAGAAAAAAAGGAACATTTCCTACTCTTTTGTTGGCGATTCCAGTGAATTTGAGGACTTTTGATGTCTCCGTCCCCGTTTGGCTGAAATTTATGATTCAACTTTGTGGCCGCGTCCCCTACTATACTGTTTATTCTTCGGGACGATGCGACGCTGGGAAATTTTGTAGCTTGATCCCTATATTTTCCTGTAAACAAATTTTCGTTTTGTAAAATATATTTCGATGTCGGTATTCTTTCCATAATAACGACGAAAGACATTTTATTTTTGTTCTCGAATTACTTCAAGGAATTGTATAGAAATGAGCACTGTTGCTAATGAAATGGATTGTATAAATGATCGTCTTTAAAGGAGTTCTCGTACATTAGTAAGACCACTTTATAGCTCCGTCTACTCCCCCTCCTCCTCCTCTCTTCGCAATATAAAACACAAATTTCCCATTTATTCTACACATTCTCTTATCTTTGATAAAAAATATTTCTTCCCCTAACTATTACTAGCGCTCTAATATAATTTTTGGCAAGTTTCGTAGCCAAAAATACGTAAGTATAGAACTCGACGTTCACGTTAGCAATTCTATATGGATAAGAGTTTCTGGACTGTGAGCGTAGTTGATTTATAAAGGTATAAATATATATACATTCATCTTTGGTAATAAGCCAATATACATTTTTTATAAATAAATAATGATAAAGAGATACAACTAACTAGCCTAAAAATATTTTTTGTTTTTGTTTTACTTTTATGATTCATTCAGTATGCATAATATATTAAAAGAAAACGATTTAATCCGATATTTTTGATCTTTTTTACAATATTTTATGAGATTATAATTTGTGATTCATTTTTTAAAATATGACGTTATACATAAAAAAGAATTAAAAAGAATCCACCTATAAATTAGTATCTATAAGTCCAAAGATAATTATAATTAACATTTCTAAAACAAAAATTATTTTAAATGAAACTATTTTAACCGAATCAATCGCGTTTATTTAAGATTTTACATTTTGGAAACCCGACGTTTCTAACACTTTGCAGTAGTCCGTGGTCACGTGTAGACTGAGGTGGCATTCGCCTGTCATTTGACATAATTATTATATCACCATCACCTCAGTCTACCCGCGACCACGGACTACTGCAAAGTATTCGAAATGTCGAGTTTCCAAAATATAAAATCTTAAATATACGCGATTAATCCGGTTAAAATAGTTTCATTTAAAATGTGTAATAAACGTGACAATCAAAGAACTTATTAACAAAAACTAATTCTAAACAGCCATACATAATTTTATCTCCGAACAACTACAATAAAGTAAGCACCATTCGCTTGGAGCGTATTACTCTAAATTCCCCTTTTCTTTAGTCTCATGTGCACGCGGCGTCACAAATTGTGAAAAATCGTTGTTTCTGACACAGGTCCCACTAAACTGAGAGCAAACAGACCAAGTTGAACAATAAATCTTTTTACTCTATTATGGTGGAACTAAAAGTTTTAAGGAGATTTTATCGTTATGTTGGTAGCAGTTTGTTGTAAGATGGTTGTAAGGTAAGATTAATATTGAGAACATGGAAATGGAGTGTAGTGGGATTCGAATCCGTGTTCCTTGAAAGCTTTATACGAGTATGAGTTCCGCTATGTGAATATTTTTATGTTTCTAAATATTTTGTGGTATTAATACATAAAAAGAACGTTAAAATATTTCAGTACAATTGTTATTCTTAAATAAATTTAGTAACAAAATATAGGTAATCCATCATGGCATAGTGGAATACTATAAAACTGCACTCTCAATGGTATTGGATTCACTACACACTCAGGACAACGTTTATTATATTTATTTTTATTCCCTCAATTTTAAACGGAATACGTAATTGAAAGTAATTGAATTATCTTTAGTAAAATGAAAAATACAACTTTTTTCTTTTTTGCATTAAATATTCTATATTTAAAATGTTGGTTACACAGAATATTTTAAAATAAGATCAAAATTATGTCATAGTTACAAAGCATAGAAGATGTTTTACAAACGAGGTTTGCGACCACGCCTTTTAGGTGACACGCTCATTTAGTTTAAAGCTGCAGTGACATCAGGGATTTGCTCTCGTAGCGTACTCTATAAGAAAAATTTAAAATCTCAACTAGTCAGACAACGTCATAATTATAAAATACTATTTTTAGGTTTACTAGTCGGCCACACCCGCACATAAAATGGAAGGCAGGTTAAGTTAAGGTAGAAATCTAAGTGTTAAGACACTCCGTTTCAATTAAACATCTACGTTCCCCTTTTTTTGAGAATTCTGGGCACAAAGCGTGATGAGCCCCCACACATTGAGATATTTAAAATATTTAATATTTATTTTCTTTGAGTGGCAATCGAACCCGCAACCTGCCAACAACTAATACGCTGGCGGCCCTACACCACAACCAGCCTCAAATTTAACAAAAATCACTGAAACAACAGCTCCATCAACCCTTTCTTGTAAAGTAAACAAAAAATACTCCTCAAAATGGTCTATCCCATCGATACTTTCTAAGACGTTTAACAGCGTACATTCGACGAATGCCATCCATCGAGAGTTCTCAAAGCGAGGACCATCGATTCAAGCATAAATTTGCGCATTAATCGGACGCTGTAAGTTATTATGCTGTAAAGATGAGCGAATAAAGGCCTTTATATTATTATTTTATAAAAAATTTTTGTAATTTTTTTTTTATCAGCTTCACGCTGTATCCCGCACACTGCAAGGTAGGCAGAGGGAACCTAGTGTTAAGACACTCCGTTCCCCACTTTCTGTCGAATTAAATAGTAAAGTTTCACTCAATAGTAAAGTTTCACTCAATTCTATAAAACAGTTATTTATAGTAATTTTGTCGAACAATATTCTCCAAATGGTAAATTTATTTAATTTATAAACCGATTAATACGCAAAATACAATAATTAAAAATGCAACTAAATCGATCAAGCTGTTTCTGAGATAAGCGTAACAATCACACAAATAAACCAACAGACAAAAAACATTGTTATTGGTTCTATTACGATAATAACGCCACCAATAACAGTTTTTCAGTTTTTCTTATACAAGTATATCTTCTTTGTATAGACCGAACCGTTTCAATTTTATTATAAATATAGATATAGATATAGAGGGAGAATTTTATGTAATTATCATAGATAAAGCGAGTGATTTAATAATAAAAAAAAAATAACCAAAACTTTAATAAAGTTATTACCACAAACTTTTTATGCCAAATGTAATTACATGTGAGTAGCTAGCTGTAAGCTGGTGCATAAAGTTATTTCAAAAGTTTCTAGACACATTCAAATAAATTCAACATAAATACTAAAAACAGTTTTATTTAAGCTTTTTATAGATTTTGTGTAGAAAAATTTCGGGTCCATCGCATATGAAAAGACCCAATACATCTCTCCTTTCCAATTTTACCACTTTTTTCGGTATGGCAATGTAAATATTATATACGATTTAATATCAGTCGGCCGTGACTCTATTGAAAAAAATGGTTCAAACGGCGAACAGAGGAATGTTGTGGAATCGATTTTTATATGATTTGTGAGTGATGCATAGCGACAGTTCGATATGCGTTTACACTATTTTTCCTACAGTATGAATTTTTATGGACGTTTATATGGGAAATTGTGAAAAATATTATGGAATGTAGAAATTGATTCTTATCAAGGTTGTAACGTAACTTAACTCAGCTTCACGCTGTATCCTTAGCGGGGTAGACAGAGAAAACGGAGCGCCAAACGCTACGGTCTCTCTTCCGCCTCGTCCCCTGTCATCAACCTCTTCATACATGCCCTCGGGGGGTCCTCATGCTTTTTATTTGTGTTTTCGAAGGTCGACCGAGGTTTTCCCCTTCCTCTCTTACCGCTCACTTTTCAGTCATAAATCTTTATTGCCATTCTTTCATCACTCATTCGTTCGACGTGACCAAAACAGCTGAGCACGTTCTTCTTCATTCGCGCCATGACGTCCTCGCTAGTACTTACCAATCTGTATATCTTTTCATTGCAAATTCAATCAGATAAGCTGACGCCGCATATCCTAAGAAGAGATCACATCTCCACTGCATTCATCTCTCTTTCATTCTTCTTCTATAATACCCACGTTTAGCTGCCATGTAACAGCGTCCTTACCAACACTGCATTGTGTAGGGCCAAACGTGAGCTGTGCTAACGTTTCGCCGCCTCATCAATGCAGCTAAGGCTCCGTTAACCCTGTTATCGGTAGCAATACGCCGTTCCACATCCATCTCGTATCTTCCATCTCTACTGAACATACTTCCCAAATAGACCATTTCATTCACTTGTTCTACATAGGATGGAGCTACAAATCATGGTTGTAATTTTAAGAAACTTTAAATTTGCTTTCAGCTTTCTAAGCAGGCAGGTTAAGATAATCCATAACCGACTTCTACGGTGCACTTTTCCTTAAAAATATTTCATCCTCCTAACGAGAATCAAACCAAAAATCATCTCATTATGTGCTCACCATAATACAACTTTATCAAAAAAAAATAGCTTTACGCTGTATCCCGCACACAGTAACCCTACTGGCTACTAGGCAGAGAGAATCAAGTGTTAAGACACTCCGCTCCCGACTTTCTGCCGAATTCTGGAGACGTTGCGTGAGCGAAGAAGTGGAAATATAAATTTAAGTTAATATTTAATCTCTACGAGTGGGGATCAAACCCACAACCAGTCGGTTTTCCAGTCACACTTTGTGCCCCTGCTCCACGACTGGCCTCAACTTTATGAATTATTAATTAAAGATTTATATCCATAGCAATTAATTAAAGAAAGCCTGTACAAACTAAGGAATCAAATTAAAGCCTTAATTCCGTAATTACGCCAATTTCGTTTAATATTACGATAACACAAGTACTTTTTGCTCCAAGTTTAGAATGACGCTTGATTGCCGACGACGGCAGCTGAAAAGAATAATGAAGTCAAGAATCATAATTATACATTTTCATTATAAAATTGACAATATTT
>JAATLQ010035343.1:36193-79918 GCA_013421005.1 Heliconius erato x Heliconius himera
ATATCGTATTTGCTTTCACGTCCTGTCGAGCTTTGTAATAAGTATTCGGGTAAGTTCAATATTATTATTATTTAAAATAAATAAATCAGCTTCACGGCTGTATCCCGCACACAGCAGGGTAGGCAGAGGGAACCTAGTGTTAAGACACTCCGTTCCCCACCTTCTGCCGAATTCTGGAGGTATTGCGTGTTGAGTGGCAGAACTCAAAGCCGCGCTTAACCTCTACACCAGAGCGAAGAAATGGAAACATAAATTTAAGTAAATATTTCATCTCCTCGAGTGGGAATCGAACCCACAACAGTCGGTTTTACAGTCTTATAAATTATTATTATTTGGTTTATAATTAAATTTTGATGATCAATTCAGAAATAAAAATTATAATATCTATTTGAATTTGAAACACATTTTTAAAGTGTGACAAACGACTCTATGCAGGTAGCGTTGTAAGTAGTAAAAAATATTTCTTATGTTCAAGTGATTTTATTTTAGCGGTTTAAAAAAATAACGACAAGAAGTAAAGTTAAATATTACCTAAGAGTAAAATCAATTTTTATACGTTTTCTAAATAAATACTTTTCTTTTCTAAGTGTGAATTAACACTTTAAAGAATTTTTTTGCCTGGTGGCGGAACTCAACGCCGCGCTTTGCATTGCTACCAGAGCGAGGAGATGAATATATTAACTATTTTATTTCCTCGAGTAAAAATCGAATCAACAACCTGTAGCGTTTATAGTTATACGCTTGTGCCCTATCACCACGATATAAATTTGAAAATAATACACGTACATTCAATCGATACTCATTTTAACGCCTTTTATTTTAACTCACTCCCTTAGAAATATACTTTAGGCTTCCAATCTACATTCCTGTATGTAGAGTAGGTAGAATAATTGGGTAGAGTATAGATAAGTCTAGCTTAGTGATTAGTTTCAACTAAGAAGGTCACTGAAAGAAAAATGTCTACATTTAATAAAAATATCGACAATATTATATTCCTGTACAGAATAATGCTTTAGAGTGACTTTTAACCACGCGGTCAGTATTACGGTAGTAATGTACACGGGAGTATTTCTAGGTTTGCTCTCCACTAAAAGCTTTGTGACACGCTTGAATGTGAATTTTGTGAAAATTCTTGGTGAAATGTGATGCTGGTTTAGGTATCTGAGTGAGTGGTCTTGTAATGTGGAAGTAGCTTTTGCGACCATAAAGTTTTACATTTGAAGTTATTACTTACAAGTTATTTTTTTATAGAGAAATAGAGATTTACTTATTTAGAAAACGTATAAAAATTTGAACGTAGCGGGACTCGAACCCGCGTGTCCTGGAAACCGACCTGGTCGATAAGTAATAAGTATTTTTCTTTCCTAAGTGTGGAATAACACTTTAAAAAATGTTAAAAAAAAGAAATTGAGATTTTTAAATAAAATAATATTTAAAAGATTAATGCTCAAGTTCTATTTAGCTTTAGATACGTTTTTATTTTTTTGCTTTATGCTATACCTGCTACGGAAAAACTGGGATAAGTAGGGAGGTAAAGTGAAAATTTGCAGTACAAATATATATTTATATTATAGATAAAAACTAAACACAAGCTTATCCTGTACTAATGTCATATAATATGAAAGCAATTCTAGAAATTTACTTTTCTTAGACCCATAATTCTGAAATTCAAACGGAACAATCCATGAGTAATGTCGACTTTGTTTTTTTTATTTTTATATTTATAATTTTTATACCTATTTTTTTACATTTACAGATGCTCTATATTTGGATACTATTATATTCATAGATGACCTTTAGCGACTCTACCAAAATAAAGTCAGTCAGTTTTATAAATCCAACTCTAAAGTTCTGCTATTGTCATTCTCGTAATTATAAGCCGGTAACTAATCAAAGGGAATGCTTAATATATGTCAAGCCCATTTAAATTTTGATGTTGTAGTACAGTCAGTGTGATGAGATGTCTCTATTTTATATAGAGGCTAGAGTGTTAAAGTTCAAATAACGCCACGCTTTGTTTTGGTACCAGAGCGAGGGAAAAAAAGCAAAAGATGCTTTAAGATATAAAACAAAGGCAGAAAATAACAACACTCGATTAATTATTTTTAGAGAACGTATAAAAATCTGAACGTAACGGGATTTGAACTCGCACTTCTTGGAAACGGTCTAAGTGCTCTGAACGCTAAGCCATACATTCTCATCAATCTACGTCAAAATTCCTAGAAGTTATTACAATTTATTTATTTTGTTAACATCTCAGTAGGAAGATATTTACAAATTTCCACTATCAAAAAGTAAAAGTATAATTTCTAAGAACTACCATTTAGTAAGAGAGAAAGTTATTTATTAAATATTTTTAACAATTTCAAATTGTTATTCCACACTTAAGAATGATAAATTCTTTGTTGAAAACGTATAAAGATTTGAACTGACTCTTGTAAACGGAATGCAAGATCAATATAAATGGTAAGATATTGGAACAAGTATGTTCAGAAGAGATGGAAGATGCCAGACTAATGTGGAAAGGCGTATTGCTGCTGATAACAGAGAGAGAGCATTGATGAGACGGCGAAACGTCAGCATAGATGTGCGTTTGGCCGTACACAATGCAGTGTTAATACCGACGCTGTTATAAGAAGAATGAAAGAAAGATGAATATCGTGGAGATGCGATTTCTTCGTAGGATACGTGGAGTCTGCTTAGCTGATCATATCCACAAAGAAGAGATACACATAATATCAGGTACTAGCGAGGATTTCATTGTGAGAATGAAGAAGAACGTGCTCAGCTGCTTGAATACATCGAACGAATGAGTGATAAAAGAATGATAAAAAAGATTTATGAAGGAAAAGTGAGCAGTAAGAGAGGTAGAGGGGGACCTCGGTTGACCTTCGAACACACAGTATCAAAGATAATGATTGAAGATCACGTAAAAACATGAGGACCACTCTCAGGGCATGAATAAAGAGGTTGATGACAGTGGACAAGGCGAAAGAGGTATGCAGAAATCGTATCGTTTGGCGCTCCGTTACCCCGCTAGGGGTACAGCGTGAAGCTAGATTAGATTATTAGATTATATACATATTATTAACCAAAGAGCATTCTGTTTCAATATAATCATATTTCTGTCAGTGTCTTACTTAACCTGTAAATGGTTTCCGCTTCGATCAAATATACACATATATATATAGTTACTCGAAGGTTTTCCGTCACTCTCGATATCGTATATATATTTTTGATGGTTATTAAGTTAATACGTGATGAAATAAATATGTAATAATGAATGAATGTCAAATAAAAGATAAATTAACTATTATAAATAACTAGTCATCGTTGATAATTTTGAGTGGACTTTAAAACGTAAATTGGTTAAAATCTCGTTTTATCCAGCTGCTGTAAGAATTTAACATAGCAGGATTTGAACCCGCGCCTCTTGGAAACCGTCCAAGCGCTCTGACCACTAAACCATACGTTCTTATCCAGCTACGTCGAAATTCTTATACAATTTTTATACGTTTTCTAAATAAGTATTTTTCTTTCCTGAATGTGGAATAACTCTTTAAAAATATCAAAAATACTTTCTTAGTTATCCCTTACTCTCCCTAATCTACATATACTTATCACAAAATTCAAAGCCATTTTCTAAGTGTGTCAGCCACTCATTGATGAAATAGCTTTATATATGTATATACTTATATTATACTGTTGCGATGTTGAGCTTCGTCACTCAACACTTAATGCCTCCAGAATGTGGCGGAAATTGAGGAGCAAAAGTGGTTTAATACTAGGTTCCCAGGTTCCATCTACCAACCTCCTATGTGCGGGAAACAGCATGAAGCTACAAAAAAATATATAATATTTTCTTTCCTTGACGAAGATGATATACAGTGTTGGTTTCCAAATACTAATATGAAATCTCTAAAATAGGAAAATCAAAGATATATTATGAGAGGAGACGCATGACGCAACGGAGTGTCCTAACACTAGATACCCTCTGCCTATCCCGTTATTTGAAGGATACAACGTGAAATAAAAAAAAAAACAAAAGATTACAAGAAAAACTTGAATATACCAAATAATAATACCTAATACCCCGTTCCAGCAGCATGTAATAAAAATACCTTAACGACAACTATAAACTGCAGCTGTAAAATAAAATTTAATTGAAACGACTCGCACTTTTTACGATTTCACGTCTCCATTTCAATCATTAACTGGTGATTTGCGGTGTATTCCAGATCATTAATTTGAAATAAATAAAATTTGAACTAAATAAATGAAAATGGTATTTCGTATGTAATTAGAATTTATAAGGTTGTATTAAATAGAAATGGAAGAGCAATATAGCGTTTTATTTTGTTCTTAGTTTCTTAAGTTAAGGAGTCGTCGTGGCGTGGCAGTTACGGGTATGAATTTTATTTGGGAAAATTTAATATATTTATTCTTCATTCTAGTTACAAGGTAGAGCGCGGCGTTAAGTTCTGCCAATTAACATAATATGTGTCGTCTCAAAAATTGAGTGTAAAATGAAAGAAATATCTTAACTGTAGGTTTCCCCCTCGGCGGGACAGCGCGTTGAGATTGTACTTAGTATAGAGCTATTCTATAATTTAAGGAAAAAATCGGTCAAATGCGAGCCGAATCCGCATACCGAGGGTTCCGTCTCAATTTTAGGATTGTATGCTAACACTTTAAATTTCAGACGTATGTGTATAAAACACCTATAAATTTTACTTTTCGGATTTCTTTCTTCATTCGTATTGTAAACTCTCACTTGGAGCCAAATTTCATAATTAAGTCCACGGGATCATCCTATATGTTTTGATTCTGTTGCTTCATTTAAATGGGTTTGAAGTTTGATTTTTCACAACTCTAAGGGATAGTAGACCTGAGTATTTGACATAAACTTCAGCTTGATCGGGCGTACCTTTTTTTCTTTTTGAAATGCAAAAGAAAGCTAAAAATGTTTAAATTTTATATAATATGAGCGACACTGTGCTTCAAGCAGACGGATAATAAATACTATATCGAGAGAAAAAGAGGTTTTTTGGTTTCAATGTTTTTTTTATATCTAATCTTTTCGATCTCATGTCGTATATAATATTGGTAGGAAAGTGAAATAAATGTAATTAAGTAGGTTAATGTTTTTAGTAACCCTTACAAATTGAAGAGTGGGCTAAGACGGGTTGCCTTATTTCGTTTAGATTTTTTAATTTGTATATAAACCTATTGTAACCTAACGAAGCTGGGGTAGAGTTCAGGCAATGGTATTCCCATGAACGATATAAATTATGTAGATGATATGGTTTTGTTGAGTTTAGTAGGTTATTATATTTATTTATATTTTATAAAAATAAAAATATTATGAGAAATAGGTTGAGGTAAATGGACTCAAAATAATAAAAAAGTGTATTACTTTTGTTTAGAAGAAATATCGAAAATACTTGCTGTAAGCCAAATTTTCAGTTAAATACTGTTCCTCTAAAGCAGGTAGCTGAGTACAAATGCCTCGGTCATCTAGTAACCGAACGCCTGATTAACTACAGTGATCTGGAGCGGGAGCACAGGGCGTTGTCGCTTCTATAATAAGTAGGCTTACTTTTTTTAGAAAACGTATAAATAATTGCCTCATTGGAACCGTGCTTCCTGGAAACCATAGAAAATGTGGAAATACAGTTGAAAAACCAGCTTCACACTTTACCCCGCACACAGCAGAGTAGGCAGAGGGAAGCTAGTGTTAAGACACTCTGTTCCCCATTTTCCGCAGAATTCTGGAGGCATTGCATCGACACCACTTTGAAGAAATGTAAATGTAAATTTAAATAAATATTTCATTCTATCGAGTGGGGCTCGAACCCACATCCAGTCAAATTTATAGTCACAAATTGTTAAAAAAGTTTCGAGTGTAAATATTCTATATAAAAAGTAGGTATATACTTTTTTGAAAACATAAAAATATGAACGTAGCGGAGAACGCATTGCTTAGTTGGTCAGAGCTAGTTTCAAATCCCGTTATATTAATTTTTTTATGTTTTCTGCGAAGTATTTTTGTTTTCTAAGGGTGGAATAACACTTTAAAACCAAGATTTATAACAAAAAAATATATTTCCATTTCTTCGATCTAGTGTCGAGGCAAAGCGTGGCGTTGAGTTCTGCCACTCAACACACAATGCCTCTGGAGTTCGGCAGAAAGTGGGGAACGGAGTGTCTTAAAAATAGGTTCCCTCTGTCTACCTTGCTGTGTGAGGGATACAGTGTGAAGCTGATTTCTTTATTTATTGTTTGTCTATCAAAATGTATATTGCAAGATCTCCCAATTAGGTTATCAAAAACCATCACAGAACGTAGGTTATAAATCATGAAACTTCTCGGCCTAATATTTTCTTCTAACGTTACCTAGTCCATTGTGATATAAGATTTATGGTTTAAGCACATTTCGTTTTAACGCTATAATGGAATCTATACTAATGTTAGCAAGATTCTTAATCTTATTTTGACTTGACTTCTCGCTTATTGAATACCATTCATTCAGTTTTGTAAAAGTAGATTTCGTATATATATTTATATGTGAAATTGTAGTTTTTTTTTGTATTTAACTTTTTAACTTCTGTTAGCTTTCAACTGTATCCCGCATATAGCAGGGGAGGCAGAGGAAACCAGGGAACTTAATGTTAAAACACTCCGTTCTACATTAACACTTCTGTCAAATTATCAAATGTATAATATTTAAGCTTGGTATAAGGTTAATTAATGTATTGGATAGCGTTAGTAAGGTTAATTTATACTATTTGCAGATGATTAATAAAATAATTTCTTTGTAACGACAAGATTATAATATAATAGACGATATATGCTTTAGTGTACTAGATTCCAACTGCCTATATACTACGAAAGAATAAAAAAAATATCATAAAATTGTTTTTTATTTTTATAATAAATCAACATTTGAAAGCAAAAAAAAATACTATTTTTTAATAACCTTTTGTGTAATTTATACTTACAACTTATAAATATAATAAGTTAATCTTAGTAAAAGCTTAAAAAAAAGTAATATAAAATTTCAAATGCAGTCGGACTCTAACACGCGCCTTGTCGAAGTAACATGATTAAGTACTCTGGTCTGTCGAATACCAACTTTTTACGTTCACTATTACTTATATTGTTCTAGCGTCATCTGTTGAAAGACTTTTATCAAAATGTAACTTTTTTTTCAGGTTCATGCTGTATTTGCATGAGAGATGCAGAGGACGAGTGTTAAGACATTCTGCTCTCCACTTTCCGTCGAATTCTTGAGGCAGCTCAACGCCCTACTTTTCCTCGTACCTTACCAGAGAACAAGAAATGAAAATATTAAATATTTAATTTTGATGATACAATTTATAGTCACATGCTTATGTCCCAACGCCAGTACTGGCCTTAAATAAGACGAAATTAATAAAAGTATAAAAATTTAATTATAAACAATTTAGTTTAAAGTGAGAAAAATTGAAAATTAAAAAAAAATGTGGTATCTAGGACACGTTTTCCAGCAAGGACGTGGCTACCAACTTTAACAAGAATTTTTAGACTAATCCACGAGGATGCATTATTTAAATTTACATCAATTATACCTTAACAAACTACGGAACGATATGTTTGTAAGTCTAAAACTTTGACGGAAGTCAACATTTTTGTTTATTTACAACAAATATAATAGAATTTCTCCGACTTGTATAAACGTACCTAATCAATCACTTTTCATATAATACGGTACGTTTTTTTTCGACTTGACGTTTTATCCTACATTTAGCAAGGTAGGCAGAGGGAGCCTAGTTTTAAGACACTTCGCTTTCTAAACTACTTTGACACCAGGCCAAAGAAATGAAAATATTAATTTATTAATTTCACCAACTAGGAATCGAACCCACAATCTGTCGCGTTTACAGTCCCACGTTTGTGCTCCAGCACCAGAACTAGCCTCAATAAAGCATTACTAGTTTGATATAACAATTCTGTCAAATGACAGACTAACTGACCGTTTGTCAGTTACGTTAGTACCCCTGCACCACGGATGGCCTCAGTTTTAAAATATAAAAAAAAAATACATAAAAAATGTTAAATTTGAACTGCAGTTTGAATAAAAATAGTCTAATATAAGCCTCCGGAAGGATGAACGGGTCGTTGCCTCGCAGGTGGCTTGCATCACATTTTCACGTGACACCTCGCGTTCGTTACTCTACACACGCGCCGCCACTTTGTACGATATGATAAAGATATTATATAAAGTAAATATTATATTATACGTAAATTTAGTAGATATTAATTATATTAAGATAAAATTAAATCAAAATTAAATCAGCTTCACGCTGTATCCCGCACACAGCAGGGTAGGCAGAGGGAACCTAGTGTTAAGACACTCCGTTCCCAACTTTCTGCCGAATTCTGGAGGCATTGCGTGTTGAGTGGCAGAACTCAACGCCGCGCTTAGCCTTGGCACCAGAACGAAGAAATGGAAATATACATTTAAGTAAATATTTCATCTCCTCGTGTGGGGATCGAACCCACAACCAGTCGATTTTACAGTCACACTTCGTGCCGCTGCGCCGCGACTGGCCTTATATTAAGATGATTTTTAAATAAAACTTTTTTATTTTACTTTACACTAGGCAGAGGGAACCTAGTGTTAGGACACTTCGTTTCCATTAAGCAGCTCTGTTTCGCACTTCTTTCTGTATTCTGAAGACGTTGCGTGTTTAGTGGCGCAACCAAACGATGCTCTTTTGCCCCGTTACCAAATCGAGAAAATAAAAATATCAAATATTTAATTACTTTGATATCGAATATTAATAATAATCTTATTTCTCTTTGTGCATCTAAATCTTTGTAGCACAGAAGCACAAATTGTAACTGTAAACACGTCTGGTTGTGGGTTAAATCCCCATTTCAGATAATGATATATTTAATATTTCAATTTTCTTCACACTGCTGTCAAAGTAAAGCGTGGCGTTGAGTTCCGCCACTTATCATGCAATGCCTCCATAAATTAAAAAAAAATATTATATTAAATATACTTTTTTTTAATTAATCATTTTGAGCAAAAATAAAAATAATTTAATTTCTATTTATTTATTCAAAAAAATATCTCACAACCGCCATATCCGTAAGTAGCACAGTATTATTTTGAGGGCGCCGACCTCTGCGCAACCTCCTTTTGTTGCCGCCCGCACGCTCGTAGATACTGGCGGCTACGTTCAGAGCTATAGATTTCTTTTTTATCTTCACTCATCTCTTACATATAGCAAAACCGCATGTAGTGTTAAGACACTCCTTTCTCTGCAGAACTTAATCTCCAGTTTTTTTGCCTAGGGAGAATTAGAAAATATTATTGTAGACTATCACGCTTCATCCTTCTTTTCACTATTACCAAAATAAAGTGGGCGAAACTAGTAGCAGGATAAAAAACAAAATGTATTAAAAAACTATTCTCCAATCTATTCTACAATTTAGATACATCATGTGTTGGCGGAACCCAACGCCGCACCTTATCTAAGAAGAGAGAAGTTCAGAAAAATATTTTTTTAATAATATAAACACAAAACTATAGATAAAACCACATAAAACAAGTACATCAAAAGTGGCAGGTGCAGTGAAAAATAAGCTGCAATTATATAGTTCGTTGACTTCTACTGTGAATGCGGGAAATACTGCCCTACTTTTCTATTTATTAATTTTTATATTATAATTCATTTTAAGACACCAACGTGACGCAGTTAGGAGAAGATGACATGGGGTAGTTGCGGGTTTGAATTCCAACTGTGGTATTTTGTTTAGCTTTACGCTTTCAACTGTAAACGATATAGTTATCTCTATCGTCTAGTGCTTAGACACTCTGTTTTTCTGTTTTAAAAGAATTTCTACGTAGTTTGATAAGAAGAACGTATGGCTTAATGGTCAAAGCGCTAAGACAGCTTTCATTAGTCGCGGGTTCAAGTCGCGCTACGTTAAAATTTTCATACGTTTTCTAAAAATATTTCCTAAAATCTTAGGCTGTATAAAATGGTATCTATGACTTTTCCTATCCAATCAGGCACTCTCACTACGCCACAATGGCTTCGATATTTATGCGAAGTAGATTTAATACTTTCTTCTCTAATAACGAATGCAGCGTGCGCTTCGTTACTGTTACATTGTTTTGTAAAAACAAACAATATTGATTTTCACATTTCATTTTAGAATTTTCAGTACTACTAGGACTTGTGTTATATTGGATGGATGATTGTGGATCTATGTATGTACGGCTTACGTTATGGCCTAACCGGATGATTTGAATTTAAATATATGTTAATAAATGGTTTTTTTAGTTTAAGTATTTAATTTGTATGAGGCCAGTCGTGGCGCAGCGGCACGAAGTGTGACTGTAAAATTGACTGGTTGTGGGTTTGATCTCTACTCGAGAAGATGAAATATTAACTTAAATTTGTATTTCTATCTCTTCGCTCTGGTGTCGAGGCTAAGCGCGGCGTTGAGTTCTGACACTCAACACGCAATGCCTCCAGATTTCGTTAGAAAGTGGGGAACGGAATGTCTTAACACTAGGTTCCCTCTGCCTACCCTGCTGTGTGCGGGATACAGCGTGAAGCTGATTTATTTATTTTAAGTATATAATAATAGGGACAACCCACGTGAACTACAATATATATTTCTAATTGCCGTAGAAATAAATATATAAAACGCTCTTCCAGTGATCTTCCACATTCTCTAAGGACCCTACATGCCAAGTTTCAACGTTCTGCACAGCGTAGTTCTGTTTGTGAATTTTCTGCCACTCAGTAACTGAGTTTCATATGTATATAGATTGTATACATCAATACATCATTTGATGCCAGTCGTGGTGCAGGGGCAAGCGTGGAATGGTAAACGTGACAGGATGGGAGTTTGATGCCTCGGAAGTTCAGCGAAAATGGGGATCGTTCCTTTATGAGTAATGTTTTAACACTAGGTTCCCAGGTTCCCTCTGCCTACTGAACCCACTGTCGAATGTGAGTAAAGATAAATACAATAAAATAAATTAATATTGCAGAAGGTTTGTTATTTGAAATGTTTTAGGTAGCGCTTTTAGATAAGCGTTCGTTTATCTCTATATCTTGATATTGACAAAAACACACGCTAGTGCAGCATACATACAGCAGATTACATAGAGCGAAACTAGAATAAAGACATGCTGATCCTTATTTTTCGCCAGAACTCGAGCCATTGAGTGTAGAGTGGTGGAACTTCAACAACTTCAACGCCGCGTTTTGACTTACTGAAGATGGGGACTTAAAACAATTCATTATCAGGAGAATCAACCCCACAACCATCGTGCTTATAGTCAGACTCTGTGCCATAACACCATATAGTATTATGATCATGATAATGACAATACTAAAAATATTTTTAAAATTTTCCATACAATGTCTATTAAGAAAACGTAAAAAAAATTAAGGTAGCGCGATTTGAACCCATGCCTCTTGGAAACCGTTCAAGTACTCTGACAACTAAACCACACGTTCTAACGCTTGTGCGTTATCCTGCTACATACATTTTTTTATACATTTCGCTGAACAAGTACCATGAAATATTATTGCCAATCTAATTTACTTAGACCCGCCAACAAAGAAAGAACATTGATTTATACAACGTAAATATAAAACTGTTACGCAAGTATACCTAAACGGATTACATTTGATCCATAATATGGGGAAGTTTCTCCAGAATAAGTATAGAGAAAGGGAAAAAAATCGTGAGGGCCACGCGCACCAATAAATTTTCCCGACAAGCCGCAGCTCGCGTAGGTTAGTTATTTTAAGAAAAATGGGAGAAACGCTCGTTAGATTTGGCCTCATGTTATATGTGTAACATTGAAAGCAGCGTTAATGTGCGTAAGTTTTACTATTTTTTTTTATGTTTTCGTGTTTTCCATTTTTTTTTTGCTTAGAACCATTCTATTTAAATTATGTTCTTATTTGTGTTCTGGTCAAGGTTAAAACAAAACACAATAGTGTTGAGTTTTGTTATTTAGTCCACAATGTCTCCCATTATGGCTAAATGTGGAGAATGGAGTTTCTGGACACTAAATAATTTCTTACTAACCCTGCTTTGCGGAAAGAAAAGAGTAAAAAAAAATGGAATTATACAGTGGTGACTGGAATGGAATGGTGAGTAAACAAATTACTTTTTATTAAAATATTTTTTTTATTTATCAGGCAGAGGCAGAGGGTGAGTGATAAGACACTCCGTTAACCACTTTCCGCCGAAGTTTCTCGGAAACTCGCCGCGTTTCTCGGTGATCCGCGCGTTTCTCGGAAACCGCGTTGGGTGGTGAAATTCAACACCGGGTATTGGACTTGGTGCCAGAGCGAAGACATGAAAATATTATTTCCTAATAATTAATTAATGCAATTCGATCAATCAGTAGGTACTTATCGCTTCACCGACGATGGACGACATGGTTTAGTACTATAGCCATTAAAACCCTTTTGATATAACCTCAAAAGATCTTCCATTTGCCAGAAACACGTATACAAAAATATATAAAGTTATAGATATAGTAAGGTCGACGAGTCTTTGCCACTGTGAAGTAAGGCTTTCTGAACTTTCCCGTATTGTTCACACGAGAAGAATGTAATGAAAAGTAAGAAAAATCTAAAAATAAAATCTGCGCAGCCATCTATAGCTAACTTCAGAGCAGCCACGACTCGCCGACCGCAATATACTGTTATATAAAAGATCATATGAGAATGTCCTTCTTAGAAAGTTATCCCCGGGATAAGATAATTCATCTTTATCCGCGGTACGTGAGTGTTTTGTCGAAGATAAGCCGAATAGGACGAGATGTGGCAACAAATTAACAAGTGTATCATGTATTTACCATAATAAAGATAGGTTTTGGGTATTTAGAAAGCTTTTGTACTTATATTTTATATTAATATTATGAATCTCAATATTTATAAATCTCAAATTACGCTGTAGCCAGCACATAGCACGTAGGCAGAGGGAACCTGGGAACCTAGTGTTAAAACAATCGGTTCGATTTCCGTTCCCCATTCTCCACCGATTTGTGGAGGCATTGTGTTTGTATAGTTAATTGGCGGTACTCCGCACCTTGCCTCGTCACCAGAGCGAAGAAATCCTAAAAAGCGTAGTATATCTCCTAAAGCGTAGTATATCTTGGTTAAGCGCGGCGTTGAGTTCTGCCACTCAACACGCAATGGCTCCAGAATTCGGCAGAAAGTGGAGAACGGAGTGTCTTAACACTAGGTTCCCTCTGCCTACCCTGCTGTGTGCGGGATACAGCGTGAAGCTAATTTATTTAATTTAATTTAATATCTCCTAAATTATAAGTTTTATATACGTACATACATAGAGGCTAAGTATATATCTAGTTTTAAAATAGACTTAGAAACTTTTTCGTAGCGACAATCGTAAAATATATTTGGAACTGTCAAATACAGGCCGGGCAGATATTACTGATTTTCTTCGATGGGAGGGGCGCAAGGGTTTATTTATATATACGTAAGGGCAGTACAATTTTGTATAATAGCCCCGAATCTCTTACATTTCAATGTTTTTGAAGTATAATAAAGATCATTTTAGTTGTTTTAGGTTCACGCGATTTTTTTTCAGCTTCACTTTGTAACTCATATCTAGCAGGGTAGGCAGAGACAGCTTAGTGTTAAGACACTCCACTCTACTTTCTGCGAAAATAAGGCAATAACAAGCTAGAAGCATTGCGTGTTGGGTGACGGAATTCAACATCGCGTTTTGCCTACGAGAGCGAAGAATATTAAATATTTCATTTTCTCGAATGGGAACTGAACCCACAACCTCTCACGTTTACAGTCACACTCTTGTGCTCTTTTAAATTAATAAACAAAATAAAATGTTTTATTCATAAAATATTATTTATAAATAAAATATCTTAAATACATATGTATATTTCAATGTCGACGCGGTGGGTCATGCCTGACTCGCTCCTACGGAGGTCACGGACTTAATTTTTACACGTGGTGAAAAATTAAACACCGCGGTTTATTTTAACCACAAAAAGATAGCTATTTTGAATAAAAAATAAATATAAATTTTATAATAATCTCTATAATGAATACATTTTATTATTGAATACTAATTTATATAGTTTCTATAGTGGCGCAGTGCGATCTCGAATCTCTTATTAAAGACGCTGTGATAGTGAGTTCGATTTCTGTAGTGAAAATCATAACATTTAGATTATTTTATTTTTCTGATGAGGTAAAAGAAAGTGCAGCGTTTAATTCCGTCATTTTTCAATGATACAACTCCAACATCCAAAGGTTGCCTGGAAGAGATCACTTTAAGCGATAAGGCCGTCATATCCGTCCTATCCTTTTATTATTTTTTTGTCTAATTTTCGAAACATTCCATTTCGACAGTCGAAACTTAACGCCGCGCGATATCTTGTTACCAGAGCGAGGTAATGAAAATATATAAATTTCCACTGTCTTTACAGTCACCCTCTGTGCTCCCCCACAACGATGACGTTGACATATACATCATGAAAATAGAGTAATCAGTCACCGGGTACTCTCTTTTATAGTAATTATCAAGGAAAAAGAAGAAATTTTACAATTATAAGGTAAGATAACCTGCTTCTTTGATAAAGACGTACATCAACCGTCTAGCGTAATTAAAACGTGTTTTCGAGGAAAATTCTATAGATATATTTAATGGAAGCCAAAAATCTTTATTCAGATGAAATATTGTGAAGATTTTCTAAGAAACGGTAAATATGGTGTAGTCATGAATAATAAAGATAATAGCAAAATAAATAAGAGTATAAACACACCCATAGTTTTGAAGTGTCTTAGTTATAAAGACGAGATGGTAGCGAGTTCGATTATCGTTTTAAGGAAACTTTTTGATTTCTTCATAGTTAGAGTCTTTATGGTAGAAAGTATAGTGTAAAGGTCTTAATGAATATGGAAGGGCAGTGGAACATCATCTAATCACTTAGGATAATGATTATAATAAAATTATTTTCAGTTTTAAGTATTAGGCCAGTCGTGGCGCAGGAGCACAGTATGACTGTAAAATCGACTGGTTGTGGGTTCGATCCTCACTCGAGTAAATTATATATTTATTAACGTTTATATTTTCCGTTGAGTTCCACTCAACACACAATGCCTCCATAATTCGGCGGAAAGTGAGGAATGATGAGTATCTTAATACTAGGTTGCCTCCTGCCTACCTTGCTATGTGCAGGATACAGCGTGAAGCTGATTTGATTTAATTGTTTTTAACTAATTAGAAAACGTATAAAAATTTACTTGTAATTAAATTAGAACCGGCGATTCTTGCAAGCCGTCTAAGCGCTCTGACCACTAAGCCATACGTTCTTATCAAGCTATTCCCTCATAGACCCATATCTCTTGAAATTGCAAAAAAAAATTACAATCTTCACTATCACAATACTAGGCAACTCTGAGCAAAACCCAGCGTTGCGTAAAGTCCGCCGAATGGCAAATTTTATTCTCAAGAACCGATGGGTTTTATTTCTTAGACGTGTCAAGAATGTTCGTTCTCTTTTGTTTTGCTTCAACGACGCATGTTATAGCGCTTTTAGGTTTTACTGTCCGGAAATTCCTTTAGTTATATAATTTAGATTTAAATGTTTTGTTGGGAAGTAGGAAGTTTAATAGTCCGTGGGATAAGTAGTTATTGTTTTTAATTAATAGGTTCGCAATCGATTTGGAATCGATTCGAATCGATGTTTGATATTGCAAATTAATATTTTCTGATTTTCATTTTATTGAGATTTCTACAGAGTAAGAAGATGTCGCATGTATGTCGAGTATGTCGCAGCGTTGAGTTTCACTAATCAAGAAGCAATGTCTCGAATATTGAAAGGAAAATAGGAAATGGTGTGTGTTAACGCTCGGTTCCCTCTATCTACAGTGCTATGTGCGGGACATTGCGTGAAGCTTCAGATTTTCATTTCATCGAGATTTCTGCAGAATGAGAAGACATAGCGCGGCGTTAAGTTTCACTAATCAACAAGCAACGTCTCGAAAATTGGAAGGAAAATAGGGAATGGAGTGTGTTAACGCCAGGTTCCCCCTATCTACCCTGCTATATGCGGTATATTGCGTTAAGCTTTTATTGTTATTAGGAAGGAGGAAAGTTAATAGTCCGTGGGATCAGTAGTGATTATCTTTAATTAATCGATTTACAACAGATTTGGTAACGATTACGGTTTGATATTGCAAATTGATATTTTAGGGCTTTTGTTTTTTTTTGTGGTTTTTTTTTGTTTGATATTCCTTTGCCCTTTATAATTCTTTATAAATGTACGAAGAAGCATCATGAATAAAACTCTTCCGTTGCTGAGTGATTGGCACACTACAAAAAGATGAAACTGCTAGACTTCGAAAGTTGACTTAGAGATTTGACATGTAGATAGGTTGGAGAGGGAAGAGAAGAGACCACTAAACGATAATAGTTTAAAAATATTACGAGAACGAGAAAAAACAAAAACAAAATCAAATCAGCTTCACGCTGTAACCCGTATGTACCACGGTGGGCAGAGGGAACCTAGTGTTAAGACACTATTCAGCACTTTCCGCCGAATTTAAAAATTCTGCCGAAAAAACAAGATGTTCTATTAACCTTTTAAAGTTCACTCATACAAAGCAACCAGCGACGACTAGTTTCTTAATAAACCGTTAACCTTTAACTCATTATTAAGCTTACTTAAGCCTATATAATATTTAATTTATTTCTAAAACGATGTAACATTAATAACAAAAGAACTTTTCCAAAGTATATTTATTTGGTAAAAAAACGAGGCATTTTTAGAACGCCTAATTGAATATTACAACAGATGAAAACACAGTTTGAGTCAATTTAATAAGAAAATACGGGAGTACAAAAATATAATCAGATGCGCAAAAATTAGGGCCAGCAAGCTAGAATAGGTAAGATAAAAATTAAATATTGTTCTAGAACACAATGTTTTTTATATATTTACCAGTCGTGGGCACAAAATGTGACTGTAAAACCGACTGGTTGTCGGTGTGATCCTCACTCAAGGTGATGAAATATTTATCTGCATTTATATTATCATTTCTTCGCTCTGATGTCGAGGCAAAGCGCGGCGTTGAGTTCCGCCACTCTACCGCCTACCCTGCTGTGTGCGGAATATAGCGTGAAGCTGATTTTGATTTTTTCTAAAGATAATAATAATAATAATAGCCCATGCTAATTATCATTTACTTTGATTTTAGTTTGAGATTTCATTATCAATTAATCATTTAATTTGGTGAAACTTTTTGCCCACTTGTCAGAGTAGACAAGGGACTGCATGCATTGAGAGACTCTCTCACTTTCCACTCAATTTTCTAACATTTTTCGTTATGTTTTTTGTTGTATTTAAACGAAATGAACTCTTCGCTTTGAATACATTAATATTAGTCATATCTGTGTTTTTTATTCTATAAAAATTTGTAATTTATTATAACCTGTAAGCATCTTTTAATTTCATCATCATTAAAATACAATAAGTTCTTATATTTAGCTTCTTGCTTTATACTATACGTAGGTATAGGTAGAGGTCACTTCCAGTTCCCATTAGGACACTTCATTTTCCCACTTTTCTTGAGCTTAATCCCACCATTTTTCTCGTTAACAGAGTGAGGAATTGAAAATAATAAATATTTCATTTCCCCGAGTAGGAATCGAACTCACAACCGCCGCGCTTACAGTCGCACGCTTGCCGTGCCCCTTCCCTGTCAGGGCCTTTATCAAGTATCATATTACAACAGTAGATGATAATATCATCTATCTAGAGGCCAGTCGTGGCGCAGGAGCGCAAGAAGCTGATTTAATTAAATTTTAATCATCTATTTGTATCTAATTTTTCTTAAAAGTTAACACCCAAGATTTTTTTCTAAATACCACTCTTACTTCCAGAATATAACCCATACGAGTACGTACTCAAACTTTAAAATATTAATACAAAGCATTGTTAACTTTAAAGTTAACGGTCATATATTTCATGCAAATGTTTAACCAGGAGCTGTTTAAATTACAGTTAAATGCACCTTATGTACATAGTTTAGGGTTCAAAATCCTTTGTTAAAGTTAAAAACGCCAAGTTGATTATTTTAGTTCGGTCGAGTTCACTTTGATTAAGCTGTTGTGGTTTGTTTAGATGGAAGTAAGTTCCACGACGATTATACAGCAGTTGGAGAAAAATATGCAAATCTCAGAATTGGTTTGGATTTTACTGTATAGAATTTAGGTTTGTGAACTAGTTTTCACCTGCGGCTTTCGAGCTTCTTCCGAGCTTCGAGTTTCTTTTTCGGCTTCGAGGAAATGAAATATTTTACTTTTCCATTTCATTTCATTTTTGTTGCTCTGCTAACGAGTGATGTTAAGCTCCGCCAGTTAACACGCAATGCCTCCAGAATTCGACAGGAACTGGGGAACGGAAGCATTTTGTATCTTGTTTTGTCTATTGTCTCAGCACTACGTTCACAGGTTAACTCGGTCTATTCAGATATGTGCGCGATATTAAATTATGGTGACAAAATTGGAGAGAATTTTCAAACTACACACTAAGTTTTGGGTAATCAATTTTTTTTTAATTCAAAGTCCTTGGTTCACCATCCACATGATAGCTGTGTCTAGATGAAACATGAAATTAAACCCAATCATATTTATTTGGAAAACGTATAAAAATTTGAACGCAGCGGGACTCGAACCCGCGCCTCCTGAACACCGACCAGGAGGCGCGGGTTCGAGTCCCGCTGCGTTCAAATTTTTATACGTTTTCTAAATAAGTATTTTTCTTTCCTAAGTGTGGAGTTACCTAATCACTGATGTTAAAGATCGTACAATGTAAAGTAGTTAAAGTCAGAAAGCAGACCCTGGCAACAAACGTCCGGTCTAACAAATACCAGATATAAAGATGTAATGCTCTTCAGAGGATTTATGTGAATATATACTAGTCGTACCACAAGGGCGTGTGAATGTAAACGCGACTGGTTGTGGGTTCCATTCCCACTCGCCGAAATTAAATACTTATTAAAATATATATGTTTGTTCTTATGGTGTCGAGGCAAAGCGCGGCGTTGAGTTTCACCACTTAACACGCAATGCCTCCAGAATTCGGCGAAAATAAGGGAAGCGGTCTTAATATTAGACTCCCTCTGCCTACCCTGCTGATACGGGATGAATAACAATAATTTTCTCTTTAAGATAAATTTATAAATCTTTTATTTTTAAAAAAACTAAAATCTAGAAACAGCTGCATTGGAAGTTCTCAAACCAATTTGTTACGGTAACAAATTGATTAATAGCATATAATATTGTATGAACTCACGTACAGCCTCAACTCAAACCAACAATAGAATTAATCGCGTCGAAAGAAAAACCGTTTTCAGTTGGCACTGCTCCAAGAATTAATCTCGCCAGCTTAAAGTGATAGGTGCGGGGTGTGTTTTATACACATGCAATTTTTATGTTTCAATTCAATTCAATTTTAAGATTTCTGAATTGTTATTGAAAATTTTATATTTTCTTGGGTAATTTTTTATATAAGTTTTGTGGTGGTGATGTCTTATAATTGATAAATAACTATAAAATTGAAATAAAAGGATGGAAGCAGGGTAGAAGAACAAGGATAGAAGAAAATCATTTTTATGAAATTCTTTTTTCATTTCCTTAGCCACTGTCTCTATAATAACTTCATATAAAAAACCATTGTGGCTTATTTAGACCATATAACAAGTATGTGACAATGGATGTCTGGAATCCGAAACACACAGCGTTAAGTTACACATTGTATCTAAATTTTGCGTAACCTAACCAGGTAAAGTGATGTATAACTAACTCTAACTCTCTTTATCGTTTGTGGCACGTGACATAGCTGTAGATAAATTTGAAAAAGAATAATCTTGATATTAACTAAATCGTAAAGTTGCGTCGATTTTTGTTGTTTTATTAAAATTTCTTGTTATAATACGAATTTAAAAACGTGCTCTTTTTAATCAAAATACAGTAATATGGATTTAGTATATAATTTACATATTCAATTGTAACATCAGACAGATAATGAAGCTAAACTAAATATATGTTTATTAACTTTGAAATTCAAATGTGGTTTTACAAAGCTAGTTCCTTTTTTTAAGTGCGACGTTAAATTCCGTCACTGAACACGCAATGCCTTGGGTGGAAAATGAGGAACGGAAGTGTCTTACTAGGAACAGAATGTTTCAATACTAGATTTCCTAATTCCCTCTACCTACCCTCCTATGTACGGCTACAGAACCCGTAGGCGTATAGCTAAAAACATATTGTTCTTCTCAATATATAAAGGTACTATTATTATGCAAAAGATGAACTTTATATCTTCTTTTTTTAGAGAAAGCTTTCAAGTAGCATTTTTTAAAACAACGCCAGGATAAATACTGCAAATTAAATTTTCATTATTCACATAAAACTCCTATATTTGCCTTAATTTAATTAAAAATAATGGATTTCCGACCCTTCACTTGGACAGCAATGGACAAATCGTTCTACGTAAGTTGACTTAACGAGACCAAGTTAGAAAATTCTAACCTCATTCCAAATCTACCTAAATATAGCCTATATTATTGTTGTAATAAGGAGGATATTCGCTTGCTGGCGTGTTGCGAGTTAAAATTTTTGGTAAATAGCCCTGAAACGTGACGTCATTCTTGGCAGTTACACCCACGCCTGGAAAAGGTGAGCCACACTGGGATGTACACTAACGAATGTAAGCGTTGAAACATGCTATAGAGTACTTGAATCTAATTGAATATATTAAAAAAGTTATACTTGAGGCCGGTCGTGGCGCAGCGGCACGAGGTGTGACTGCAAAGCCGACTGGTTGTGTCAAATCGAATTTATATTTCCATTTCTTCGCTCTGGTGTCGAGGTTAAGCGCGGCGTTGAGTTCTGCCACTCAACACGCAATGCCTCCAGAATTCGGCAGAAAGTGGGGAACGGAGTGTCTTAACACTAGATTCCCTCTGCCTACCCTGCTGTTTGCGGGATACAGCGTGAAGCTAAAAAAAAATATATAAAAATACTAAATATTTGCTAAATAATCACAGAGTTAATTACAATATAAATGAAATGACGAAGTCTAGTTGTCCACGATATATATTTTTTTAGTACAGTCGTCAGATGGAACCTGGGAACCTAGTGTTAAGACACTATGTTCTCATTAAAACACTACAATTTTCCACTCACCCTCCAATTCTTTACGCTTAAATATTTTTACAAATTACTAAACCCAACTGATAGAACGTCGATATTGTAATAACTAGATTTATGCTTACCACGAAATATGAAGACCATATTATGTTTAATATAAAACATATGTCCAATCCATATTGAAACCACGTAGATGGACTCGAGAGAGTACAGGCAATTCTATAAAAACAGGAATAGAAAAACTAGTCTACGATATCGATAGCACGACTTATTCAAGTATTTTCAATACAAATCTATATAGATCCTCCCGGGATTAAATACAATGATGTAAGATCGAACTGTTCTTAGCTTTATATACACAGCGGTACCTAAAGGAGTGAATGCCTGCACAAATGGTCTAGAAAGAAATATAACTTTCGAATGCAAATGTGTATTTTGGTTTCTATAAAAGATTTAGTATTGGATTTTCAATATAAAAGTCTCGATATTGAAATAAACTGCGGAAAATAGGATAAGTTATTGCCAGATATTAGAGATAGTGGCTGGTTTGTGTTGTAAATATTGTGGGAAGTTTAAAATATTTTATAGTTTTTATTTTTTTATTACTATGTAATACTATATAAATATTTTCAAAGCTGTTATTAAGTTTATCATAGAATTTGTCAATACAAACGTTGTGTTTTCCAAAACTCATAAGCCTTTGAACGTCAAATTCATTTAATTTCACAACTAATTCAATAAAAAAAGCAAATTTATAGTTTAAAAATACGAATTTAAAATAAAAAACCGTAAAATTGTCGTATAAAACTTAAAATCAATATTTACAATTGCTATCTATACCATTTTTTCTACAGTAGATTATTACATAACATTTTAGCTGCTTCCGGTGGATATTTCCTCTTAAATTATATAAAACATATTTATGATATGCTAACACTTGTTAGAGATGTGAGAGAATTCAACGGATCTTTTCGCCATGTGGTGACGCTTAGCGCTACACAATACAATTTAGCATAATATCTGAATGATGTATGAGTATTTCTGGTTTTTTGTTTCGTAAAATGAACATTTTCGTAGGTAAAAAGTATTTTTTTTTTGTTTGTTTAATCTTATGTATATTATGTATTGTAAATAAGTATAATATAATCTAGTATTACGATTACTCCGTTTCCATTAAGACATTTCCGTTCTCCACTTTCCGCCGAATTCGAAATATTGTGCGCTTTGTGCTTTATTAGCGCGATGGAATGAAAACTTTGATTACTTCGAGTAGAAATCGAACCCACAACCATCGCATTCACATATATCCTGGAGCCACCGGTCCACGACGGCCTCAATATCCATATCAACCAATATATTCATATTTTAATGTTATTAATAGCGAAATAGTAACAATAGGAAAAGTTTTTACAAAAGCACGAACAAGGCTAAAACAATGGTATCCATTTGAATGAATTAATCACGATTCGACATAATGATGGCACGAAGTAGGGAATGTAACTTAGGGAACTTAGGGGAAGTTACTCAACAAAAAGTTCGGATTGGATACCCAGTACGGTACCTTAGTGCTATAAAAAAGTTTCATAAATGATATCGAGACGTTGCTCTCTTCGAGTGTTTACGTGCTTACGAAAATTTATTGATTTTATACTTATCTTGTTTTTCTTCGTTTGTATGTATTATATTTTTAGTTTGAATGTTGTTCTATTTTTCTTTTTTATGGGGCCAGTCGTGTCGTAGTCGTTATGCCCATAAGCGTGTAAAACTGTTGTGAGTTCGATTCTCAACCGAGAAAATTTAATATTTATTATTTTTATTTTTCTTGCTCTGGTTACAAGTTAAAACAGAAATATTTTGAGCAAAATATATATAGTAAGTATTAATTAAATAAGCTCCACGCTGCATACACAGCAGGATAAAGAGAGGGAAAAAGGGTTTCCACTAGGAACAAAGGGGCCACTTTCCGTCGAATTTTGGAGACATTGCGTGTTGAGTGAAAAAACTTAACGCCGCGCTTTACCTGTACACCAGAACGAAGAAATGGATACATCAATTTAAATAAATATTTCCTTTCATCGAGTGGGGACCGGCCCAGGACCTGTCGCGTTTACAGTCACACGCTTCTGCCCCCATGCCACGACTGGCCTCTCTACGCACTAAAATTATTTATCAAATAATAAAAAAAAAGAACACAAAAATATTAAAATAATAAAAAAAAAAATTAACAAAATGCATAACTTGGCAAGTGGATTTGCCGATTAAAATGGAAAACTACTTCGTACAATATATACTGTACGTATGTATGTATGTACTTTCAAACGCGTGGATATAGAAAGTCCTGACGTGAAAAAGTTTCAAAAACTGGTAGTGGATTACAAAATTTTCGACACATTCCCCTGAAACGGGAATGTTGTATATCATGGCATTTTTGTGAAAAAATCCAATGAACTTTGTTAGTTTCTGTCAAAATTTCTATAGTTGTTTAATTCAATCCACCGTTTACTTCTTTTGTGAATGTAACTGGTTTAAAAAGTTGTATTTTAGTACGATGTTTATCGTTTTGTTGTACTAGTATACTGAGTTTAAATTTTAGTCAAATAAATAAAATAAATAAATCAGCTTCACCCTGTATCGACCACTCAACAGTGTGGGCCGAGGGAACCTATTGTTAAGACACTTCATTCCTCATTTTCCGCTGAGATCAGGAGGCATTGCGTGGTGAGTGGCGGAACTTAACGCCGCACTTGATCTCGACGCAAGAGCGAAGAAATGAAATTATAAATATAAATAAATGTATTATTTCCTCGAGTGGGGATCGAACCCACAACCCACAACAAGTCGGTTTTACAGTCACATTTTGTGCCCCTCCGCCACGACTGGCCTCATTTTAGTCGGATGTTATAAAAAGTTTGATTTTGGGTTTCTCTACTTAACTAATTATTTTCGTTGGCTAGAAAATACGTAATACGTATAACGTAAATAATAATTAAATAAAATAAAATAAATAAATTAAATTAGCTTCACGCTGTATCCCGCACACAGCAGGGTAGGCAAAGGGAACCTAGTGTTAAGACACTCCGTTCCCCACTTTCTGCCGAATTCTGGATTTAATTTAAAATTATGAGTTGAGTGCCAGAACTCAACGCCGCGCTTAAATAATAATTATGTTACATAATATGATCAATAATAATTTTGTATTAGAAATACTTTTATTAATTTTAAGTATAACTATTTAATATCGATTAATGAATATGTTTAAAATGGTTAAAATAGGAAATTCTATTTTCAAAATAGTCTAAAATAGGGTATATCGATTGTAATTTTTAACAAGCGTTGTATGTTTCACTTCCGCCCCAATAAAGAACTATCCTCATCCGTTCACAAATTAAGGCAAAAAGCGGAGAATGGAGTGTTGATGTTCCACCCAAATCCGAATGATTGTGAGTTGAGTGGTGGAGTTTAACGCCACGATTTGTCTACATTCGCCAGAGCGGTGTAATGTATAGAATCATTCACCATGATCGGGAATCAAATTCATGTTATTTATGTAGAGTCCTCAATACAAGACAACGTTGACATAAAAAAATAATATAAGATTTTTCTTCGTCGCATTAATATTATAAATAATATTTATAAACTTATCTTCTAGAGCCATCTAATGAGGCTCTTACTTTGTGGTTTCTGATTATAAAAGTTATATAGCGCCTGGCTGTTTATACGGTTTATCGTTGATATTATGGATCTTTAATTTATAGGTATTTCCATTTCTTCGTTCTGGTATCAAGGCAAAGTGCGGCGTAGAGTTCCGCTACTCAACACGCGACGGCGGAAAAAGGGGGATTAAGTGTTAACATTAGGTTCCCTCTGATTAACCTGCGGCGTGGAGGTGATTTAATGTGAATTTAATTTAATTTAAAATTATATTTAACTTCACGCACCATGTATCCTGCATATAACAAGGTTGGTAGAGGGAGCCAGTCAAATTACTATTAAGACACTCCGTTCTCATTAAGACACTCCCGTTCCTCAATTTTCACCGAATTCCAGTGACACATGTCATGTTGAATGGCCGATGCCACTTAGCGTCGTTGTCAGAGAGAAAAAATTAAAATGAAAATTTCAAATATTTTGATTTTTTTGAATGTAAATCAAACCCACAGACCCCCACCTGTCGCGATTGGCCTCAAGTGTTTTTTTTATTGCTTAACTTAACTGGTTTGTTGAAAATGTTTAAATCACTATGCGGTTTAGCTGTAAAGATCTTGTGGTTCAGTCCTTCCTCATTTCCCTCTTAATCAGAAATATTAGTCAGTAAGTATCGGAGCCCTACTTAAATTTATTTAAATAATTGAATAAATTTATAATTATTTTTTTATATAGAAATATTTTGCAATTTCAATTTTAAGTCACAATCACAGTGATTCGTTAAATATAATTGAATCTCATTATATTTTTTTTCATAAAAGAGAATAAATTTTGAAGTTAACTACAGAAACTCACGAGGACGTCTTTGCACATTGGATTCGATCAGGAGAACGGTTATATTATTTTTTTTACTTTATTTTCTTAGCTCTCTCTGTTTGTCAAAGCGCAGCGTTGAGTTTCGCCACTCAACATCTAATGTATCTAAAATTGTATGGTGATTTTCGAATAGAGTGTTTTAACACTGGATTCCCTTTGTCTACACTACTGTGCAAGAAAAAGAGTAAAGATTCTTATAATTACAGATATAAACGCAATATTTCAACGTTATTCCATACTAACTAATGTAGCCAACAAGTAACAGGGTCTCACGAAACATAATCTTTTGCATAAATCTAATTGTAGACATACCACATAATCCGACGTCACACCAGTACTTCCCTAATTTATTGTTCACTTCCCAACCAACTGTCACACAGGCATTTCAAAATCTCTAAAACAAAAACCCGTAAAAAACATTCTCGTTTTTATATAAAAAGTCGGTGGAATGTACACCAAAAGAAAAATGTCACCGAATAAATTTTACCAACGAAAAACTCGAGTGTTATATAAATTTCATGAGTACATCGTCGTTTTATTAACAGAGTGTTAGAGTTTGATTTTGTAATGAGATTTTATTTAAAATTTCTTTTACTTTTTATAGGTTTAAAGCTGTTTTTCTTATAATAGCATATATAATATATAAAAATAGCACTTTAGGTAATAAACGCTATGGTACAGTCGTCTATAATAGATAGAAGCATGAAATGGTGGTTATCGGTACAAATTTTAATTAGGGAAACCGCTGTTTACTTTTCGTAAGTATTTTCAGTCCCTGTTTGATAAGGCAAAACTAAATATTACATACTGTCATATATAAACGTAAGATAATAGTATATTAATGTAACAGTAATTTATATCGATATAAATATATTTACATCGAAATACATATTAATTTTAATCAGCTTCACGCTGTATCCCGCAGACAGCAGGCAGAGGGAGCCTAGTGTTAACACACTCTGTTCCCCACTTTCTGCCGAATTCTGGAGGCATTGCGTGTTGAGTGGCAGAACTCAACGCCGCGCTTAGCCTCGACACCAGAGCGAAGAAGTGGAAGTATTAATTTAAGTAAATATTTCATCTCCTCGAGTGGGGATCGAACCCACAACCAGTCGGTTTGTACAGTCACACTTCGTGCCGCTGCGCCACGACTGGCCTCAATACATATTACTTTTAATATTATCCTTTTTAACAATAGTGTAAAAACTTAAAAATTTCGTGAATTATTAATATTAAAGTAGAGCCAAACCTTTGAGAAATTATTATCATATATTTACGGTTTTATTAATAATAAAAAGCCATGGAAAAAGTACTTTCAATATGTATAATTTATAAATTTCAGTACATATGCATTTAAAATAATATTTTCAATATATAATAGACTTCTATGTATAAAATGTACGTATATTTATTAAGAAGTCGAGTGTGAAAAGTATAATATGTGAGGCCTACCAGTAAGACATGGGTCCTCCTTGGCTGTGTCATCGACTGATCGAGACTTACCTGAAAAAAAATGAATAAAAAATTATTTATACATAAGAAAATAAAAGAGCAGTTGCAGTTTGATGATTTATCATAACATTGGTTACATAGTTACTTTCTACATTTTTGGCTTTTCACTGTACTTTTTCTACTTACCGCCCGAACTCAAGACATTACATGATAGATGGCGGAACCCAACTCCGCGATTTGACTTGCCAGAGTGAAGAAATGAAAAAAAAAATATCATTACCTAAAGGTAGAAAAACCCATAAACTCAATAATAATACTTTTTTAAACTTCACCCTGTATACCGCACATAGCATGGAAAACAGAGAAAATCTGAGAACCTAGTGCTTATTCAATGCGTTTCACCTCGTTACCAGAGCGAGAAAATATTAAATATTCAATTTCCTCGAGTGGGAATCAAACCCACAACCTCTCACGTTACGTCACGACTGGCCCCAATACCTAAAGTTATCAAAATTAATAATAATAATAATAATAATTGAATCTCTCAAAATCTCCACATTTCATACAACCAAGCACATACCATTTCAGAATATGTACGTAATAATTATGAATGCTGGCGATTAGCTCCCATTCCATTAGTTGTGATTTAGAGCGAAGTGGCCCAAAGACCGCACGCCCACTGCGACTGATAAATGCTTTGTATTATGCAGTGGCTTTATTTAATTTTCTAGATTTTAATTATTATCTATGTTTTATATTTTGTCAATTATTCTCTATGTTAGGCCAGTCGTGGCGCAGTGGCACAAAGTGTAACTGTAAAACCGATTGGTTGCGGGTTCGATCCCCACTCGAGGAAATGAAATATTTACTTAAATTTATATTTCCATTTCTTTGCTCTGGTGTCGAGGCAAATCGCGGTGTTGAGTTCTGCCACTCAACACGCAATGCCTCCAGAATTCGGTAAAAAAGTGGGGAACGGAGAGAGGTTCTCTCTGCCTATCCTGCTGTGTGCGGGATAAAGCGTGAAACTAATTTATTTATTTACTTTATTATCTATGTTTTATCATGTTTCATAAGACTAATTTGTTTGGTTTGTTTCTTTTTAGTACTATCTGTATATTAGTATAGGATTGTTTTATGTCGTTGAAATATTTGATTGATATGTCATCGATTGTTGTTATTCAATCTATCTATCTATAAGTATATAATACAGTATTATTTATTATTATATATACACCACTCCTGCGTTGCTTAGTAACTAACGGATAGCGCATAGCCGTAGTGGGACTGGATTTCGGAAGTAGAAATTTGACATTCAGGTTCCTTGAGGAGTATAAGGGAGAGAAGTATTTATTGAAATTCTTATGGATAAGATAAAATATGCTATATTACATTCTAAGATTTAAAATTCATACAGCGTATACAAGTACATAGAGCTAGTTCCAGCTCACAACATCATTAAACAATGGGAAATACTAAGGGTTTTCCCGTTTCTTAAATTTCGTATTACCCTACAAGGATCTTTCCTTATAAGGAAATAAGAAATACTTGTCAAGGATACTCCAAAATTCCGGGAAAAAACAGCAAGAAAAACATTTTGTTTTGTTAAAACTATAATATTATACGTTGCGTAATTTTAGAACTACATCGAAATGTGAGTTTTATTTACTCCTATAAACATACAGTAAAAAAAACTGAATATATCTAAATTTGACTTACAAATTTAAACAGAAAACTATTCAAAACAGGCAATCCCATCTACATTCATGAGAGATAACGATATTAAACCATAAAATTTCAATGCCACAAGTACCTAAACATCTAAATTTTTACTGCTCGAGGTTGTTGTCTTCTACTTACATCTCATGATATTTTTATTGCAAGGTGAAACGAGACGATTCCAGCATGTTTATTGTATCTTAACTTCACAAACAGTTTCAATTTTATAACCAAGTTTATAGCTTGAGAATATAAGAATTGGATGGCCCTTATAACCGCTGCGTTACCGATCACATTGCCCTGCGTTACCGCTGTGGTCGATCTTTTCAGATAAAGTTATTTAACGTCAGTATAATATTATTTGGAAGCAAAAGAGTACTGTTAGTAACAAAATAAAGGTAAATAAAGATTCAAGTTATGTAAACATAATATTTTGTTAAAAACGACTTCTTTTCATATAAAAATCACAGTATATTCTTTGTTTCGAGTAAATAAGTGAAAAATCCTTGGTCATAGTAAACATAGAACTTAACCTAGATTTTGACAAGCGTTTGAACTGCAACGAATTTATAAAATTAATTAAATATTTAACTAAGGTAAGATATTTTTTTTTGCCTTAATTTTATTAATTTAAATGAAATAATAAATATTAATCTTGTTATGGTTTATTGGGAATAAAAAACGTCGGCTGATAGTACTCTTGTTAGCTTTGTGAGGTGGTTTTAATTTTATATGAAGCCGTCGTGGCGCATAGGCTCAGCATCTCTATGTAAACGCGACGGTTGTGGGTTCGATTCTGTACTGTTACCGAATACACAATAGGTAAATGTGTCACATATCTATGGTTACTTTGAGCTAGTTTGAAATTTTAATCTTTATATAATCTTTAATTTACTGTGGGGTAGTGAACCTGTCATATTTTGTGTTACAAAAAAACAATACACTAAGAACGCAATGCGTCCGAAATTCGGCGAAAAGTGTCTTAATGGGAACGAAATTCTTAACATTAGCTTCCCATGTTCCCTCTGCCTACCCAAAGTGTGACTGTAAAACCGACTGGAAAACTCGAGACTAGCTATATCGACAACCAGTTCCCCAACTTCTACCGAATTCTGAAGATATTGCGCTTTGAGTGGCAGTGCTCAACGCCGCGCTTTGCCTCTACCCGAGAGCGAAGAAATGGAAATATAAATTTAAATAAATATTTCATCTCCTCGAGTGAGGATTGAACCCACCACCAGTCGGTTGTACAGTCACACTTTGTGCCCCTGCGCCACGACTGGCCTCAAATCATCAAATCTACTTAATTTTTTTCAACCACACGGCAGTCAATTTTCACAGAAAATTTGTTCTACCACTAGTCAGTCACCTCATACGAAACTACATTTGAACATAAAGTTAAAAATATCTAACCTTGGCCCATATGATGTGTTATTGAAGTCTAAAACGGCTCTTTTACTCGAGTCTTGAGGGCCCTTAACGCGGAGGACGCTCGATGAACTGTTACGAGTTACGAAAATCGATTTAAATAACTCGATGCTCATTCGATTTAATTGGTTGTAATATTATTTAAATGTTTGTCGATTTAACGTAATATTTGTATGTTATGTAGATGGTTAACAATCGAGAGAATAATAGTCGATATTGGGTTAGACTGTATGTAATCAGTTTTTTATCGATTTTATTACACTACTATGTATGTACTTATAAATAAGTATCAAAAATATTTTTTTAAATACATAAAAATATTGGCGGAGGGGACAAAGTGTGACTGTAAACATGACTGGTTGAAAGTTCGATCCCCATTTGAGGAAATTAAATATATATTAAGTTTATATTTCCATTTCTTCGCTCTAGTGTCGAGGTTCCCTACTTTTCGCGAATTTCTGGAGGCATTGCGTGTTGAGCGCCGGAACTCAACGCCGCGCTATCCTCTCGACACCAGAGCGAAGAAATGAAAATATAAATGTAAATAAATATTTCATCTCCTCGAGTGGGGATCGAACGAACAACCAGTCGATTACAGGCACTCTTTGTGTCCCTGCGCCACGACTGGCCTCAATTTTATTAATATTATTAATTTTAAATAATAATTATTTTCTATTGGAATAAATTATTATGTTCTATTCGAAATAAAAATCGTCGGCTGATAGTACTCTTGTTAGCTTTGTGAGGTGGTTTTAATTTTAAATGAAGCCGTCGTGGCGCATAGGCACAGCATCTGTATGTAAACGCGACGATTTGGATTCGATTTTGTACTTTTAACGAGCATTGCTTATATCTCCGTAAATATCATCAAGAAATCAAATTAAAGACAAACTGAAAAGGAACCTAGTGTTCATACACTTCGCTCACCACCTTCCGCCTGATTTGCGCGATAATACGTGTTGAGTGACGGAACTCTTCACCACGCTATTGTACCTTTACAGAATTATTAAACTAAACAAAATGAAAAATTAAATTAAACAAAATATAATCTTTCAAATACTAGCTACTTACACTCACTCCCCAGAACTCCTCTAATCTCAGGAGGCGCGGGTTCGAGTCCCGCTACGTTCAAATATTTATACGTTTTCTAAATAAATACTCCTCTAATGTGTCGTATAAACAATCAAATATCCTAAAAGTATCAGTACGATTTATACCACAACGTCCACTAGAGCACGTTCCGGCGACAAAGGCAAGATCGTTGGAGATCTTTTAGCGTTGGCCACTAGTTAAGATTTTACGAGATAAGTCGCCCTCGTGTACGGTGATATTTGGTTTTGTATGGCCAAATGAACATTGTTAAAAATTAAATCAGCTTCACGCTGTATCCCGCACACAGCAGGGTAGGCAGAGGGAACCTAGTGTTAAGACACTCCGTTCCCCATTTTCTGCCGTATTCTGGAGGCATTGCGTGTTGCGTGGCAGAACATTGTTGTGTGTGAAAAATATTTGTTTTAGGTCGGTCGTGGTGCAGAGACAAGCGTATGGCTGTAAATTAAATAAAAAAAAATTAAATTAGCTTCACGCTGTATCCCGCACACAGCAGGGTAGGCAGAGGGAACCTAGTGTTAAGACACTCCGTTCCCCACTTTCTGCCGAATTCTGGAGGCATTGCGTGTTGAGTGGCAGAACTCAACGCCGCGCTTAACCTCGACACCAGAGCGAAGAAATGGAAATATAAATTTAAGTAAATATTTCATCTCCTCGAGTGGGGATTGAACCCACAACTAGTCGGTTTTGCAGTCACACCTCGTGCCGCTGCGACACGACCGGCCTCCTAGCTGTAAATGATGGGTTATAAGTTCAATTTCCACTCAATTAACTGAATATATTTAACATTTTCGTTTCTGCGCTCTGGTGATATGACACTAGATTCCCTCTATCTATTCTGTTATATGCGGGATACAGCGTGAAGCTGAAAAAAAACATTTTAGCTTCCCGTAGCGATTTGCGGGATACAGCGCAAAGCTGGAAAAAAGTTTGTTTAGTTGGACGCGCTAATCTCAGGCTCTACTATTTCGAATTCAAAATATATTTTTGTGTTAAATAGCGTCTTTATGAACGAAGTCTATTGGATATTTATTACATTATAGTAATCGCTTCGACGTAACTCTACGTCAACACGCAATGCCACAAGAACTCTACGGAAAATGATGAGCGGAGTGTCTTAACACTAGGTTCCCTCTGCCTCCTATACGTGGGAAACAAAGTGAAGCTAAAAAAAATTAAGAAACAATAACAAATAAGCCTTTCCCGATACCCTCTGAGCTGTGGGAATACATAATATTACGTAGCTTTTGTGAATCGACTTCAAAGTGACCAGATCAAAAGAAAAAACTAAAAGTAATACAGTATGCTCGCTAGAAACGATTGCGGTTTGAAAAAGGACAAACGGATAAAAATGAAATGTTATTAAATGAAATTATATGAAAATATATGAGATTTTTTATATTTTTGTGACTTTTATTGTTTGAGAATAGGAATAATATAGAAATGTTATATTCATTTCTAATTGTGAACGCGATGGTTGTGGGTTCAATTCGGAGGTGTATTTTTTTTATATTTATTATTGTTATTTTTTCTCAATTTCACTGGACTATTTTCTTGTCTTTCTACTATTTTATACTTATCCATTTCCACGACTTGGCTGGAAGTGTAGGAAATTTCCAAATATATGTTTTATTATGTATGAATTTGGTGTATTAAATTTTACACCTTCTTATATTATAAATATGACGAATCTTATATTATAAATATTTTCATTTCACTCTTTACGCAATGGCTTAAAAAATGTGCTGAGAGTGAAAAAGGTAGTGACTTTACACTGACCTATCCTCAATATAGAGATGCGCAAAAAAGTGTTGACCATTTTTTCCATACTCTCTTTCTCTAGTTAGTAGACTAAACGAAGATAGTGTTCATACACTTATTTTCACCTCCCGCTCATGTCTTTATTAGTCTCCAAAAACCAAAACATATATTGATGAAAACCAAAAATTATATTTCAACCAAATTTCGAAATATTTCAACATAACCAGACCCACTAAACTATTTACTACTTAAGCCTTACTCAAGCAACCAACTGCTACTAACTAATAAGACCGCCTGTAATTACCCAACACATTGTACCCGCAATACCGAGATCTATTACAAGGGACCGAACGATTCGTCGTTTGCTCTTCGTGTGGACTAATCGACGTGCAGTTAAACCTCTAATTAATGGATTTGGAATGCAATTAACATTAAAGGAATTGATGATCAAAAGACTGGGAATTGTGAAATTTCTCTATGGTTTGTAATGTTTGTTATTGAAATGTTAGGCCAGGCGTGGCGCAAAGGTGCAAGTGTGTAAGCGACAGCTTGTGGGTTCGATTTCCATTTGAAAATATGTATGATGTAAGTAATATTTTCATTTGCTTGTCTGGTAGCGAGACAAGGCACGGTGTTGAAATCTGCTGTCATCTTCTTTAGGTTGGTGTAAGTAGAGAGAATTTCGTATTAAGACGGAGTTTCTTACTTTCCGACCGAATTAAAGTTATTGCAAATGGAGTGGCGAAATTAAACACCGCGTGGAAATAAATATTGTATGTAATATTTAACTGAAGTTTATATTTATATTTAACCTTATAAGCTAGTATATATTTCTTATTGTTTCTTGTTTTGTATAATATTAAATTTAATGTAGAATATTGATGGATAATACCCTAAATCCCACGAGATATTCCCAAGGAAACCATTCCATGAACATAGCTTATTTTTAATCTTGCTTTTATCCTTTTTGTTTTCTCGAGTCTTATTTTAATATATTTTTTAAGAAGTTAAGTTATATTATATTCATATTTGATAGAGAAATGGGCTGATAAAGGCGTTAAATTTCTTTCTTATAAGGTCTTTCTAGTAGGTAGTAGTAGTAATCTAGTAGAAGTATCTATCTATATCTAATAATAAAATCGTAAAATATCAGTATCTGTATATACAGAACATATATGTATTAAATAAAAAAAAAGACATTTTATAACCAATTTAATTGCAGTTTTCATTATTATATTTTGGTATGCTGCCTTTGACATTTACCATACTACTTTAAACAAAATTATTTTACTGAATTGGCTGAAACGTTGCTTTTCAATATAGATATTGTATTTAAGATAATATTATCATTAAAAAATTAAATATATATTGCAGATTAGTAAATAAATAATTATGTAGTTCAAACGTGAATATCGTTTTTATGAAATGCAGAAGTTGAAGGTTTGTTCTCGAATCTAGCTAATAATTTATTTTTTTCGATCTGGTTAAAATAAAAAACAGCTTTGTTTTCTCAAATTCTGACTGAAGGTGAATAACGAACATCGACATCAGGTTCCCAACCCACCCTGGAAACCCTTATACATAAAGCCTATCATTAAAAAAATCTAATCCACACTTCAATCCATTGGCAACACAAATTCTACAAGCACTCGGTACACACATTGTCGAGTAATGTAAACTCAACGCGCACACCAGTCCTTGTAAAAACGTATTAAACTTATACTAAAGCCATCAGAGGTCAGAGTGCTCTCGAGAGAGCAATGCATCTCAGTAATTATGGTATGTACCTCCGTATGTACGTGTAACGGACGCGTCTTTGTAGAGAAAATAAAAAATCAGCTTCACGCTGTATCCCGCACACAGCAAGGTAGGCAGAGGGAACCTAGTGTTAAGACACTCCCGTTCCCCACTTTCTGCCAAATTCTGAAGGCATTGCGTGTTGAGTGGCAGAACTCAACGCCGCGCTTAGCCTCGACACCAGAGCGAAGAAATGGAAATATAAATTTAAGTAAATATTTCATCTTCTCGAGTGGGAATCGAACCCACAACCAGGTTTTACAGTCACACTTTCGTGTCGCTGCGCCACGACTGGCCTCAAAGGTCTTTGTAGAGAAAGTGAGTTATAAAAGCTTTACGATCACTTTTATAGCAGATTTATTCTTGATTTCCTGATTAGAGAAGTCTAATTATATAGTTTTATTAGGTGGAATTATTTTTTTATGGAATCTTTATTACCTTTTCTATATATATAGTTTGAAGGATAGGTTGAAATTGAAAATTAACTTTGGCGTAGTCAGATTTGAATTTGCACATCTCAAATCATATAGGGTTGTATTTTTTTTTTGTTTTTAGGAACACATATTTAATATCGAATCTTAGGCTCTGCTTGTGTGGTACATAAAAGAAAAAACCGGTCAAGTGTGATACGGACTCGCGCACGAGAGGCACTATTATCTATAAAAACGGCAAAAAATCATGTTTGTTTTACGAGAGATCCCTTAAATATATATTTCATTCAGTTTATCAGTATTTGTTGTTATAACGACGACAGAAAAAAAGTCATCTGTAAAAATTTTAACTATCATGGTTCATGAGATACAGCCTGATGCGAGACGGACAGACAGACGAATCGATAACGGAGTCTTAGTAATAGGGTTCCGTTTTACCCTTTGTGTACGAAACTCTAAAAACTTACATGATATTTATTATTTAACTTCAAAAGAAACTTTTACTAAAAGAAAGAAAAAAATTGCGTCACTCTCCATCACGTCATAACGCCAAGTAGGCTTAAAAAATAGATGATATAAAAAGATAGATAAAAAAACTATATTTCTAAAGCTATTTACTTCGAGACATTATACTTGTAACGAAATCAATAAATTCTATGAATAATAATAGCAGTATTAAAATCGTTATAGCCGCTATAAGGCTATTTACTTAAAGCTAGTTAATAAAATTCGCGTAGATACTTGCAGCTTTAAACTATTTATATAAATATTATTGACCCGCCCGTGGCTTCGCCCGCTTGAGTTATATATTTATTTTTTACATTTAAGCTGTATGCGCACATAGCAGGGTAGTTAGAGGGAACCTAGTGTTAAGACACTCCGTTCCCCACTTTCTGCCGAATTCTGGAGGCATATTTTATATACATATATTTAATTTTTTTATTTTCCATTACATTTTCAGTCAACATAGGCTGTAGAGAATAAAGACATAGTATTTTAACACAGAACAAGCTTAATTGGGGAGCGAAGTGAAAAGACAAAGTGAATTAGACCCGTGTTAGGGTTGTCGTTTTTTAATATTTTTTATTTTTTCTTATACATAATATATAAAATGACTATAGCATTTTAGTATTGCCATTGTTTTTTTAAATTATAAAAATCAATCTATTATTTGATATAAAAAGTAATTTTTTTTATAAAAATATATTATATTAAAATAAAAAGTGTTACAAGATTAAAGACTGAAGATTTTAATATTTATTAGAACATTAGAGACGTCTAAAACTTAGTATTTCATTACAAAATTAAAATATCATATTACAAAAACTAAACATACTATTTACATAAATAAAACAAGATAATAATTGAAGCCAGTCGTGGCGCAGGGGCTCATAGAGTGACTGTAAAACCGACTGGTTGTGGGTTCGATCCTCACTCGAAGAGATTTACTTAATTGTATATTTCAATTTCTTCGCTCTGGTGTCGAGGCAAAGCGCGGCGTTGAGTTTTGCCACTCAACGCGCAATGCCTCTAGAATCCGGCAGAAAGTGGGGAACGAAGTGTCTTAACACTAGGTTCCCTCTGCCTACCCTGATTTTAAATAGCGTGAAGCTGATTTATTTTTAATAAAGAAAACAAAATAATTACTTTTTTTATATACTTTATGGGCCGCCATGGCGCGGTGAGATAGCGTCTGACTTGTAAAGTAAACGCAGAGATTATGGTTCGACTCTCACTGGGGGGAATGTTGATATTGAAATTATTTTAATTTTCTCTATCTGGTTGACAAAGCGTTGTTTTAAATTCGAAAATTTTGGAACGAAGTATGTTAATACTAGGTTCTTTCAGTATATCCTGCTATGAAGCAAAGTAAGGCTACTTTTTCTAATCTATTTTACACGAATTAACAACCCTATCTACACGACTAAGTAGAGTTTACACTGGCAATGGCTACGTGGTACAAAGTCGTACGTGACGAACATAAAATTTCTTTTGCATGTGAACAATATGATCCTGTCGAAATCACACCGACAATTTAAGATCAGCTTAAGGCTCTATCTTGCGCACACCTGCTGTGCGCAAGATAGAGCCAGAGGCAGTAGGCAGAGGGAACCTAGTGTTGAATGGCGGAACTTAACGCCGTAGTGTTACAATCACACCCTTTTGCCCCTATGGTCTCCGACTTTCCAATAATTTTAATATTCTTTTTTATTTTTTTGTTAGCTTCACGCTATATACACCCCGCACACAGCAGTATGGATAGAGGGAACTTCGAAACCTAGTCAGTGAGTAAGACGCTTCTTTCCCATTAAGACACTTCCGCTCCCCATCGTCCTATTTTCATACAAAATTTCATTTCTCCGAGTGGTAATTGAACCCAAAACCTATCGCTTGTATGGTCGCACACTTATACGCCACGTCTGGCCTCATTTTATTGATGTTGTATAATATATCATTAACAAATAGTGAAGACAGTGGATAAAACAAAATACTTATATATTTTAAATTTGGTCTGTTCTGTATTGTATGGCGTTTAACTCCGCCAACGAAGTCCACTTTTTCAAAAATATTAAATTAAAGAACGATGCGTTACTTAGATATTCGCTTACCTTGCAAAATTCGGCGAAATTTGTATGTGAAGTGATAAAAAGTATCTAATAAGGAAAATGTTTGAATTTAAAACGCAGTCTCTTTACTGTTTACTCCAAAAGCCTTTACCGGAGCTATTGTGTGCTATTTGTATGCAAAATAAGTGTTTTTTCTTTGAATGGCTTGTTTAATTGAAATAAAAGTCGTCGGTATTAGAAATAACAAGGTGGGACTGGGAAATCGATTGTTGAAAGGAACAAAATGTGAGTGTAATACGCTTTACGAAAAATTTCGGTATATTTTTTTAGAAAAATGTATATAAAATGCCTTTTACGCCTTTTCTTTTAAGGTGGATAGAGGGAACCTAGTGTAATGTTACCACTTTTCCGTATCCCAAAACGACGTCAATGTTTGCTATTTAGAATTTATATTAATTTTACTATACGGTAGTAATATATAAATATATTCTACACATAACTAAGACATAACTAAGACAGAAACTATTTCAACAAAACCCATTTCATACCCATTACCATAGAGACAAATTCTTGACTATTGTTAGAATCGGAAGTGCGGTGTCGGACATTACATGTCAGCGCTGTATGAACTGACCGCTACAAATATTTCAATTATTAGATATATGACAATGATCATGGCAGGAACATACGCGCGCAGGTTGTGGGTTCGATTCCTATTAGAGGAAATGAATAATTTAATGTTTTCTTTCTTTTAAGCTAAAACTGAAAAAATGAAAAAATTCGAAAGTAATCTCATGTAGGTTTTGAGACCGTTGCGGTACTACTTTAGCTTATATATTTTTTGTAATAGACTAATATGCTTCAAATATCATTCTTCTTTATAACTTCCCAGGAACTGCACATGATTCATTTCAATTTTCTATATACATTAGTTTTAAGGGTACGCTTTTTACAACAAATGATAACTACTTCATTTGTTGTGTTTTATATGTATACTATAGATGAAAAAGGCGCCCTCTTATATATTTTCCTAAACATAATTTTAATAAAAAGTAATCTAATGCTTATACCTCCATGAATATGTGTACAAAGTTTCATGATAATCGGTTTAGTATTTTTGGTGTGAAAACGTATGAAAACTTATATTCACATTATAATATTAGTGTGATATATCAATTGATTTATATAATACATATTTTCTTATTTAAATCTAACTCAAAACCTGTATTGAAACAAACTAATCACAAACTAAATCGAGCACAAATAATATATTTTATTCTATATCATTTTTCACTCGACCCCGTTCTCGTCTCACTCATAGAAAACCATACAGAATTATTAATTGCAGGATAATATAAAATTAACGTGGCAGCAATTACCATATTATGCTATTTTCTTTTAAAACATGCAATTATTAACTTTATCGCCTTCATTATAAAGGTCAGAATGCAATTCCACATACCATTGAATACACGCAAAGTTTCTAGCTATATGGATATAGTTAAAAGTAAGAAGGCTCAACTTTAATTAACATTTCTCATTGAAGTGCAGAAATCTACGAAACGGGCTTTAGTTTCTCATGTAATTTCCATCCGATTGAATTTATCGATAAATCTACATAGTTATAAGTATACTTAGAATTGTTTGGCTGTGTATGTATGTACGAGTATGTAGAAATAGAGATAAACGTAGTGTTTCTTTTCTTTTGGTGGAATTTGATGTTTAATTCTTACAGCAATCAATAGTTTACATATCGCTATATTTTATGAGTACTTTTTTCTCCTGAAGAGGAGAGAGGAATATACGAAGGTATATTCCTCTCTGAAGACTCTAGTGTCTTTACATGGTACGTGGTACTTGGTCCTACCTTTACGACCCATTTCAGAGACATTCCATTTTAGATCACGTAAAAACCAGGTCAGTTGAGGCCAGTCGTGGCGGAGTGGCACAAAGTGTGACTGTAAAACCGACTGGTTGTGGGTTCGATCTCCACGAGGAGATGAAATATTTACTTAAATTTATATTTTCATTACTTCGCTCTGGTGTCGAGGCTAAGCGCTGCGTTGAGTTCTGCCACTCAACACGCAATGCCTCCAGAATTCGGCAGAAAGTGGGGAACAGAATGTCTTAACACTAAGTTCCCTCTGCCTACCCTGCTGTGTGCGGGATACAGCGTGAAGCTGATTTAAATAGCTAAAAACGAAATCCTTATAGGATCACTTTATTGTCCATTTGTCCCTCTGTCAAGATCATATATCTCGAAATCAAATGTAGATATCAAGCTGAAATTAATATCAAATATTAAAGCGTATGGTTCCTTGAAGTACATCAAGCTTTTAAGTAAATACGAACATCTATACTTTGATTTTGATCCTACTTCCCTTGGATCTCAACTCATTTCACTTGGATCAACACGAAGTGAGAACTTATAATACAGATAGGAAAAAAGTAAAATTTTTAAAGTATTTCACATATTTCTTTTTCTCATTCATTCATTCATTACAAACTTATATTTGTAGTTGATTCCATATAAAACGAGCATAAGGATCGTAAATTTAAGCTTGTCAACTTTATTCTCCGTGTATTCATCGTAGATATACAATTATAAAATTTGGCAAGAACTAAGAACTTGCAGTACAAATGAAAATGGGAATTTATGTTTGTACAACAGATAACTACTAAAAAACATTAAGGCCAGTCGTGGCGCAGGAGCACAAAGTGTAATTCGACTCGAATCGACCAGTTGTGGGTTCTATCCCCATTCGAGGAAATGAAATATTTATTTACATTTATATTTTCATTTCTCCGCTCTGGTGTCGATCTAAAACGCGTTGTTGAGTTCCGCCACTCAACACGCAATGCCTCAAGAACTTGGCGAAAAATGGAGACCGGAGTGTCTTAACACTAGGTTTAGATACAGCGTGAAGCAGTACTATATACTCATAATTATATTTTATTTCATACAAAATAGTGCATACGTAAACAAAAAATTTTGTAAGCATTTATAACCTGTACTTCTCTTTGAACTACAACCCAGAAATTCGTACGGAAGCCTATGTGGGTTAGTCCGACTCACACTTGACCGATTTTTATTTAAACAGTCTCCCTTTCCAAAGACCTATAATCATATTTCCTAATTAATTATTTCTTAACCAACAATAATTTATATTACAAACCGCTTGGGCCACTAAGATTAGAAGATTTGTTTGTGATTGACAAGGGACTGGAATGGTGTAAAAGGCCCATAATACTCGAGAGAGTATATAAACTACTGTCAAATAAATTCTCTAGAGATACATGTAATTGAATACAAGAATCTTAATTTAGTAAACGTTATTTACCTAACGGCGCAGTGGTGGTGGTGTCTGACTGTAAACGAGGCGGTAATGGGTTCGATTCGGGTGTCATATATTATTAATACACTTGATATTCTATTTACAATGCAAAAATGTTATTTAAATATAATTAAAAGATTAACATAAGTTATGATAAAAAGGTCGTGACACAGGGGGACTCCATAAGTTCGATTCCAGGTAATATGTTTTTTTCTCTTTCCACACATTTTAATTTTAATAAGAAAACAGACGAAGCACGGCGTTGAGTTACCCGACTCAATGTGCAAGCTCTCAAAAATTCAGCGGAAAGTGGGAACAGGGTCCTAACATTAGGTTCCCATGGCCCAACCTACTACGTTTTGTTACAAAAAAATAAATAAATCAAAAAAATTTATTTTTTTGTAACGTTTTGTTACAGATATTCAGTATAACATAAATATATATTTCCTTTATCTGCGGCACACCGCAAAATTTTATTTTTCAATTATTTTTCTTATAACTGTACAACACAACTTCGTGAATAGAATTTCACTAAGGCATTTCTTTATTTCATAAAAGAGATTTCAGTTAAGAAACTCTACATTTTATACAAAAATTGTGTACAAAATTGTTTAATTAAAGCAAAAAACGAGGTTACGATCCGTTTCTTTCGATGGCATTTTATAACTCTAAGGCTAAAGAGGCCGCAATCAAATAAATTCTTAACAACAAACTTTTGAAATAAAATTGATACGAAACGCCCTAAGGTACGCTTTGGAGCTCGAAGTTCTTTTTAATATTCATATTTCATTTGAATATCTCTAAAAACCTATTAATAATAAAGAAGAGAACTTAAAGTAACAAACTTTGAGAGACCTTTTCAGGTTTTATACTTTCACGCATTTCTAGGCCTTGTAGGATCCTACACACTCTGGATTTAGCCTACTTTATATTGAGAACTATTGAAAAATATAAAACTTAAATATGTTGTTAATATTATGTTAATATTACATATTAAACTGGCAACAATTTGTTGGGAAGCTCCGGAGATCGAGTTCAACAGCGTATTATTTGAGAATCCAATGCATAGCATTGTACGAAGGCAGGCTGATGATAGTAAAATTATGTAACCTTTAACTATAGAGGTCAAAATATTACAACATTATTTTGAAGGATTTTTTTTTACTAAGATTTTTTTATAATTTAGTTTTAAGATAATTAAGGGATAGTAAAATAAAATAATGTATATGTATTGAGATTATAATTATTTATATTAAACTGACTGCAACGCCTGCCGTTTTAACAGGAAAAGCATCAAAGCACCTTCTGACCACTAAGCCATACGTTCTCATCAAGCTACGTCGAAATTTTTATACACTTGATATAATTTATTTATGTTGTTAGCATCTCTGTAGGGAGATTTTTACAAATTTCCGCTACCCAAAGATAATTACTTAGAATTATCATTTGTCAAGAGAGAATGTTATTTATTAAACATTTTTAAAGCTTTTTATCCACACTTAGGATAGAAAAATACTTATTTAGAAAACGTATAAAATTTTGGACATAGTAGTATCTATGGATTTGAACGGTCTTTCATATCGTCATCGAAATTTAAAACAAATTTAGTCACTAAATTTGTAGCTAACTATTTGCCACTTAAACTGAAGCTACTAATCGTTGTAGGAACGGAGCGTCCGGGGAAGTGAGACCGTGCGTTCATAGATAAATGTTAAACATTATATAAAATCGCTGCTAATGTCTCAAAAATTGTGCAAAAAGTAGAGAATGGAAGATTTAGACACTAAACATATATAAAAATAAATAAAAATTAAAAAATATATACACATATTATATCTAAAAAGACATATATACATAAATTCCTTTACATTTAGTATCAGATCCAGTCAAGTACATATTTGTATTCCAACGTACAAAGTTTCATAAGTTAACTTTTCTCATTCAATGTTTTGTAACAACCTGAGCAAGTTCCCTTGTTACTGGCCTTCATCGAGGCGTGTTTTAACATGAGCCTTATGAATTATTTAGACATCAGATATATTGGAGTTTTGATGGAGTGTCTGTAATATCGATGGAAGTATTGATATATTATATTTCTAAAGAAATTGTATTTTATTCTTTACGGTGTTAAACTTGAAAAAAGTGTGCAATAGTTGAGTTATGTAGCCATATATATATATATATATATATATATATATATATATATATATATATATATATATATATATATATATATATATATATATATATATATATATATATATATATATATATATATATATATATATATATATATATATATATATATATATATATATATATATATATATATATATATATATATATATATATATATATAAAAAGTGA
>JAATLQ010035343.1:85818-115579 GCA_013421005.1 Heliconius erato x Heliconius himera
ATCTTTGTTTACTATGTTATACATTTTTGGTCCTAAATAAGAGTAGAATTTATGTATGAACATAGTTTTAAAAGTTTTAGAGTTTACGCATACAGCATGCTTTCTGCGTTTATGAAGTGTTGTAGTTTTATATTTTACTTCCGTATGCTGCTTTAGCAAAATACTAAGTATAAATATCTGACGTACAGTTAGTACTTAATATTTCTATTCTTCAATTTTCCCTTATAACTTCTCTAACACGGAACTCCTTTCTTCACTCAATATGAGATATGTCGTGATGACTAGCGGAGCACAACGCCGCATTTTATACTACTAGAACCTCCACATATAAACATTACTCCACACACAATTCGAATTAACAAGAACATTCTTACAAATAACTCCAACATTACAACAGCGTCAACACAAAAACGAAATACATCGATGTAGCTGAAAAAAAAAAACCCTTTTCTCTAAATAAGAATAGCTGAAACAATATTCTTTCGTTCTGAATATGCGAATGTGATGGCGTCAGGTAAATAGACTTGCCGTTCCCCTTTCCGATATATTGGTAGTGATAATGAATTCAATCACAGTTGGTATGCGTGTGTATGTTGCTTAAGTGAAGTAGCGACGTGACGTTTTCTTTCAATTTGGTATTATAATATAAAAAAAAAACATTTTTCTATTTAAAATAATGTATATAATATTTTTTTATATTATTTTGATAGCCTGCGGTCCGCCATTTAACACGCAATGCGTCAAGAATTCGGCGGAAAGTTGAGAACGGAAGTGTATTAATCGGAGCGGAGTGTTATTACACTAGGTTTCCAATTCTTTTTTCGTACCCTGCAATATGTGGATTACAGTTTAAAGATAAAAAAATGAGGTATATATATATTTATATTAGAACTGATCCTCATAAGGAACATAGTAACCATGGCGGTACTGAGCGGGACGCGGTTCTTATATTTCTTCTTCTTACATTCCTTTGTATTTTTAAGACAAGGAAGTGCCAAAATTATATGTGCATTTGTGAGAAAACTATTGGAGCGGTGAAAATATTTTATGAACGTCTCAACGTTGAACACTCGCGAGCTTCGATTGACTCAATAAAGGATGAGTTAAAAGAATACTAATAAATATTATATTTTACTATGAATGTTACTATTTATTTATAGTTTATGCTAAAAACTAACAGAATAGTATGAAAAATAAACATTTTAATATCCAAGTGTTCAACTTAGGAAACTATAACGAATAATATGGTATTTTGTACCCAGTAACGAGCGTTTGTGTGTGGAATTTCCTACCGACGAACCCAGTATTAAATAGTAAAACACGTCAAAAAGGTTATATAATTATTTCTGTTACATAAATAGTCTATACTTACTTAGTACATTTGACTTCTGTCAACCTCTCAAATACCAAAATGTAACCAAAAATATTTTCAATCTCTCTAAACATGAACAAATTCCAGTAAAACAATGAACATAACCAGTCCATCATATTTTTTAATTATAGTAGTATTTCTTGAAATGGTAACAATAATATTTATGCTTTTACCTCTTACAGACATTGTCATTTTATCAAAAAACATAAACATCCTCAAGCAAGCTCTGAAGACCAATCCTCTTATTTCAAGTTGTTCTCTTCTTTGTTTATTCGCTGTTTTTAGTTACGGAATTATAAACCCGACTAAAACTCTTAATGAGTTAAAAGCTCACTCCTCAAAGCCGTTTGAGACGACTGAAGATAAACTAGTTAGAACAGTGGCCGTCACTAACGCATCCGGGAACTATATTCTAGGGGTTTTCTCCTTATTTCTATTACTTGTCATCTTAAGAATCTCCGATTTTATGACACTTTCCGCTAAACTTACGGAATTTTCAAATTTAATGGCAAATTATAAACTGCTGGATAAAACGTGTTTTGAACAGGAAAAGAAAGAAGAAGAAACGTTTATAATAGAAGATTTTAGTGATGAGGTCGAAAAAATCCACTGGCCTTCCATAATAGATTTCAATAAAAAAGAGTATATTCGGATTAAAAGATTCTTTTACAACCAAAGACATAGACAACAAAAGAAATGTATACAAGTAAACTAGAAGAAAACCTATACAAATACACAAATAATACTAAAGGAATAGGAAATAAAAAAAGAATAACTAAAGATGATCAATATTTTCAGCACGTTCCTAGGAATTGTAATATTTACGGAAACGGCGTTCGTCGTTGCGCTTTTGAGACCGCTCAAAGAGCCATATTTTATAAGAGACTGTTGGTGTAAATTGCAGGAAAATTATAATTTTCCTTCTAACATATTCTCTTTTTTCCTAACAACGTTTTTTATAAATAGCGTATTAGAATTTCTATGGGAAATCGGTGTTTATAAATCAATATTAAGAAACACTAAAAACCCTTGGTTGGTACTGCATTTTTACTTAAGCAAATCTTTTGTGAGCCTCGTCTGTTATATTATAGCGTTTTACTTGTTAGTTTTGATTGAGATGATAACAAAGTTTCTTATAGTTATGGCTCGTTTACTAGATTTCGAGTTGATGTGCAGATACGCCATACTGTCTAGAAGTGAAGATCCTGGAGAGTCGACCACCACTTTGATTATAGCTAGCGCCATTTTGAAGTGATTTTAATAAATATAAGTAAAAAACTGATCTTTGCTTAATTTTTGGGTATAAAATACAATAAAAAAAACAATTTTTTATTTTCATATTTGTAGTTAGTGCGAAATTTATGTTAAGTAATATATTGTATATTTGAAATTAAACTGAGTTTATATGTTCATAAATATGTGTATATTTTAATGTAAACAGCTTCCTTTACTTTAAGTAATTGTCATATAGAGGTCAAATTCTAAATCTTGTCATTTTATATAAGCATATTTTGATTATACATATTCATGTTTTTCACAAAATATTATTGCTATTATTTAAAGATACTATGGTCATCAAATTTGAAAGGCAAACTATATTTGTATATAAGTGGAAAGTGGGAAACGATCCCACTTTCCACGGAATTCTGAAGGCATTGCGTATAGCGGCGGAACTTAACACCGCTCTTTGCCTCGTTACCAGAGCGAGGAAAGGAAAATATTATGTATTTCGATTTCTCGAGAGGGAATCAAACCCAAAGCCTGTCGCTTCGCGTCGCCCGCTTATGCCCCTATGCCACAAGTGTCATCTATTTTATTATAAGTTATATAATCCACTCAAACGACGTCACAACTTAATAACCACAATTTACAATACATAAACTTAAAAAAAAAAATTATCTGCACAAACAATAAAAACTCTAAATTAATAATTAAAAAAAAAAAGATTGACCGTCGTTCAGAAAAAAAACAAATATGAACATTTCAAAATACAAAAATTGTCACTCATATTCTATCACTCGAATATTCTAAACAAACTGCCACAAAAGAAGTGAAATTCATTTCAGAATACATACTGGCTTTTATTTTGTCACCGCTTTTGTCAATTTAACGTGTGATTGACATAATGAAATAAACATAAAAAACCTACCAATTTCATGTAGAAATTCAAGTTACATACTAACCTACACCATGTTTTCTATATATTAATAGTTTAAATTTTGGAAATTGTCACACAAAATGGACGTTAGCTGCTTCACTCTTGGCTGCCTTGTTCTAATGCAAATGACCGGCATCCTTGTTCTACTGAATCCAACTTACGATTTGAGAAGACTATCAAAATATATTAACAGCACTATCAGGTACCGCAAAAGTTATTTAATTTTGACGATAATTATATATTTTGGTGTTATAATTTACTATGGAATGATCACGCCACTCCAAACCATACACGATATGATATCCGACACTACCTACAACGAATTCCAAAAAATTACACTTTTAAGCCAAATAGAGAAGAATTATATAATCACTGGCTTTTCTCTATTCCTCTTCATAGTACTATACGGTGTTAGATCACTTGTCATGTACGCAGCTAACCTGCTAAACCTATCTATAGCTACAACAGAATCGTTACCAAAACGCAAATCGACGAGAGAAAACGGAGAGTTGTACCCAGAGAATATTCTGCCGAACCTGCTTCGTGTGAAAAGGTCAGTTTCATACGAAACCATAATGCTTGCGAGTGAATTTCGCGACCGGCTTAAGACTATATTAAAAAATAATGAGTTCCCACACAATAGCCGCGCCATTTCAAATATCTTATACTCGAATGTAAACAAACAGTCTATGTTCCAGCTAAATTAAAGTTTTGTCAAATAAAGTTGTTACAGTCCTTTTCCTGTTTCTCCGCTGTATATCTTATTGCGAAACCATCTCTGCTATCCTCTTGTAGGGAATTGTGCCAAGTATTTTCGAATTCTTCGGAATTACAACCGGGTGAGGAGAAATATTCGAAAAGACGATGCCCATAAAAATAAATGTCGACGAAAGGAAGGGAACGGATCGATTCATATTATGTACGTGAGGGAAAGAGAGGAGTGGAGAACAATTACAAAGGATTCAGAAGAAAAATCGTTTGTTATTTATATATAATTTCAAAAGATATAGTGTCGTATAATGCGGAGTAGTTACGTTATGTAATGAAGAAAAGGTTGTGGATTCAATTTTTATACAAGAAGTTTTTTTTATATTGATGATGAAGAACGACTTCTATAACACCCTACTGTATTTGTCTTTAAATGGCTCAGAACTTTATTAGAGTTTATTTATTTTGTTTCACATTTTAAAATAAAAACTGCCCAATCATTGACTTGTTTTAATTTTGAATATCAATAACCTATACATTTAACAGATACATATTAAAAAAATGATATTGTGTTTTAAACTTAGGTAAGATCAAATTCGAAAATTATATTATATATCTTTTATGAAGGGCCCAAAATGTGACTACATAAGTATAAGCGCAACTGGTTGTTGGTTCGATTCCCACACTAGGAATTTCCTCTCTTCGCTCTGACGTGAAGGAAAAACGCGGCGTTGTATTCCGCCGCTCATCAGAACAGAATTCGGCGGAAAATGGTGAACGTAGTGCCTTATCACTAAGTTCCTTCTACCTACCCGGGAGCAACGGGATACAGCGCGACGCCAATAAAAAAATTATATCATATAAAAAATAAAAAAAAAATAAATTAGCTTCACGCTGTATCCCGCACACAGCAGAGTAGGCAGAGGGAACCTAGTGTTAAGACACTCCGTTCCCCACTTTCTGCCGAATTCTGGAGGCATTGCGTGTTGAGTGGCAGAACTCAACGCCGCGCTTAACCTCGACACCGGCCTCAATATCATATAATTCTATATATTTAACATATTACAATAAAGATGATAAAAATATTTTTTTATTACCACAATAACGTATATATACATTTGGCTTGTACGAGCGAAACTCCCTGAATATGCGTCTCAAAAACTGAGGCAAGTTTTTTTGGCAAAGGCTCAGGAGCACTGGCGCCAATCAGCTATCAGGTACTGGTCTGGTTGAAAAGTTTAATACTGTAACAACTTCTGCTGAACTTATATGCAATAAAAGTTAATATACGTGAAACAAATAAATATATTTTTATTGTGAATTACAAATATGTATATACGAGTATGTATATAGCGATGTAATATTTTCGTTTTTTTTCTAGGGTTCTGTACCTCAAAAGGTACGAATAGAATCCTTATAAGATTATTTTTTGGGTTATTCCCCTCGAACTACAATAATGAAATTTGGAAGAACTGAGAAGTTACTATACAAATAATGGGTAGAAAATTCAAGAAATCAATATTTATAGGTATTTTATTGAAAAAATATTAGAAACTTATAATTTTAGTTTGTTAAATTCTGACTTTTTATAATATAATCTGCATTTTTTTACAAATAATGGCATCTGTCTTTCGTCTATTATATCAAGATTAAAGTGATTAAACTCATTTCAAAAAATACTCTTCTATTCTTTTGCCTCAAATGAGAATCGAATCTACAACCACTGCGTAAGCATATATAAGTTCCAAAAACATAAGCAGCCACTACAATATAGTATAACTCTAAGTAATAAATATGTGTTGGCTTTGTTTTATTATTTATCTCGGACCCGCGTGAGGTCCCCGAGGAGCTGTTGAGGTCACTATACAGATATTTTGACTCCTTTACGTGACCCCCGGTGACGTGGACCCTGGTAATTATAAATGAAATATACATGCGTCGGTTTACGATAGGTTAGGTTAGGTTTCCGTGTGATTCATTGAGCTTTATGTAATATACTAGCCTTAACCTTAACTACTCCCGTAGTCAAGTGAAAACAGCTAAGTTTATAGTGTATGGCACGTCAATATATTCAAAATAATAAAAATAATAATAGCCTTACATTGTATTGCACACAGCAGAGTAAACAGAGGGAACCTAGTGTTAAGATACTCTGTTTCCCACTTTCCGCCGAATTTTTCGAGGCAATGCGTGTTGAGTGCTGCAACTCCATGCTGGGATTTTGTTAATAAATAATAATTAAAAATTTTTGTTTATAAATATTTCTCCAATAAATATTAATAAATAATAATTCACAATCTGCCCCTGCCCCTGTGCCACGACGGCCGCAAATATTGTTTGATTGATAAAGCGTATTAACATCATCGACTACTGATTTCAACAAAAAACCAACAAACCGAGGGTATCGTAACAAATTGGAAGGCTTGAACTTTTTCTGAAATTTAGCTTAGCCAGAGCCTTCTTATTTGATACTTCTCTTGAACTAGCGGCTTTAATACAAAATTTTGCCCACTTTTTATGGCTATTATTTTTAGGATTAACTACAAATGTATTTAAATAGTAAAAAATAATAACCATAAAACGTAGCACGATGAGAACGTATGGCTCAGTGGTCAGAGCGCCTGGTCGGTTTCCAGGAGGCGCGGATTCGAATCCCGCTACGTTCAAATATTCATACGTTTTATAAATAGGTATTTTTCGTTCCTAAGTGTGGAATGACACTTTAAAAATGTTAAAAGATGAGAAATATTGTGTTGAAGAATTCAGACCTTTGCAATATATTGAAAATAGTGCGAAAATTCAGCTTCACGTAGAGTTAAGACACTCCATTCCCCACTTTCCGTCGATTGCGTATCGTCTTCACAGTCATATTTTGTGCCTCTGCACCATGACTGGCTCGTTCGTATTTAATTAATTTTTTTAACAGAATATTTTACCACTAAACTCTCTACTCTCTGACATAAATTGCTAAGATGCTACTTTATAAAATAGTAAAAAAAAATCAAACGACCCCAATACCAACTGGATAAAAAAAAGTACCCGCAACCGTAATTATGTCGAACAAAACTATCGAAGAGTATTTACTTTTAGATTTATTTTATCCGCTAAATCCTGAAAGATCTTTTGTCTCTTAAGAAGCGACCAGTAAGGAGTTCTCTAAATCTTATATAGTAAACCTAGTATAGTAAGCCTTGTGGATTGATCTGTCAAAGTAAAATGCATGTGAGCGTTCGTCATACTTACATATTGTATTCTATATTTTATATTTTAAAAGGTTTCTTCTAAATATTGGAAATTAAGAGTATATACAATATTTTTTTTATTTTTCTCGCTCTGATAAAGAAAAACAAACCGGCGTTAATACCCGCCACTTAAAACGTAGGGTTTTGAAAATTGGGAGGAAGTGGAGAACGACATTTTTAACAAATATTCTCTCTGCCTACTCTCTACTATGCAGAATACAGCGTAAAATTAAAAGAGATTATATATATATATATATTATATTTTTAAGAGTATTATATTTTTTTAAACTTAATAATAATTTAGCATATAAATTCTATATTTATGTAATCCAGCAAAAAAAGGAATCTTCTACTGAAAATTTAATTCTTTAATCGTTGTATCTCATCGTTAAAACTATGATAAATATATTATTCTTTTTTACCCCATAATTTTTTTTTAAATGTAAAATAAGGCCAATATTATCACATTAAAAATGTTTTAGTTACATATAGCACATCTCACTTTACTATTTTATTTTATGAAATATATCTATTGTACGATATAAACGAACAACATTGATCCCTAAATTAAAAGGCTATCCTCGATTTCCCGATTTATTCTTTCCTCGAATCCCTTTGATCTTACCGCAAGGCTTTCGTAGAACTACTATTTCGAACAGTTTTAAATATATGATTTTCTTTATCGAGATCTTTATATGTTTATTTTAATCTTCATAATTTTTTTTTATATATTGTTTATGAAAAATTCAGCTAATAGATACGGTAAGTGATGCTTTTAGATGACAATTTCATATCAAAATAATTCACAAAGTTAATTTTCAAGGATTGTATTTTAAACAAAATTTTGAATCCCGATTAATATTTTATTCTATAGGTTTTTTATGATTTCCACAGATGACCACGAATTACTGTAGTGTTAAAGAAGTCAAATAAAAAAAATATACTACAATTATAATGAAAACAAATAACTTTATATTAATTACAAAGAAGCTAGGTAGAAAAGTAGCTGCAGTTATAGAAGTAAAGTCTACGGAGTAGAATCGTAGACATGTCTACGGCGTAGACTTTATAAAGTCTTTTAATATTGTGATGGTAATTTCACCGTCGTGGCGTAACGGCAGAAACTATGGTTGTAGAAGTGACGGTAATGGGTTTGCTTCCCACTGGAACACGGAAATTAAATACACTGCGTTGAGTTTCGCCACTTATCACGCAATGTCTTGAAATTTGACGTATAAAGGGGGACCGAGAATCTTAAAACTAATAAAACATAAAGTATAAAGAAAAAACATAAAACACTTTAAATATATTTTTTTTGTTATTAAGACACCAGTCGTGGCGCACACAAAGTTTGACTGTAAATCCGACTTGTTGGGGGTTCGATCCCTACTTGATATTTATTCACATTAATATTTACATTTCTTCGCTCTGATGTGATGGCAATGCGCGGTGTTAAGTTCCGCCACTCAACACGCAATGCCTGCAGAACTCAGCGGAGAATGGAGAACGGAGTGTCTTAATACTAGGTTCCCTCTGCCTACCCAACTGTGTGCGGGATATAGCGTGAAGCTGATGTTGTTAAGTCAATTATTCATAGTAATTAATTATATATTTGTACTGTTTTATACCACATAATATATTATGACATTGTTTGTACCAAATTGTATTGATATTAATACTTCTACGGATACACAATAATCATAAATTATAAAATTTATTGTTAGCTTTGTGTAGTTAAAACCGACTCGAAAATTTTTATTAACAAAAATACTTGTAATATTTAACTTGTCGCTAAAACAGAGTGGATACAGGGAATGGAGGCCCGTATTAATAAACTGCTCTCAACTCTGAAATCGATCTTGAGATGCCGTTTTTATTGATAGATTGTAATTTATGAACAAAAACGACATCTCCAGATCGGTACCAACACGTGAAAATAAAAATAATTCTAATCGAATCGAACTCACAACCGTCGTGTATACACTCACACGCTGTGCTGCTGCTATTATTTATAATTAAAATATTTTCTAATATGGTATCTTTAGCTCCAAAATATATTTCTAGATTTCACAGGTTAGGTTACTAGTCTATTTCGGTTCCATATACTATCAAGATTTAATTTATCTTGTGACAAACAAACATACAAGAACACTTTAATTATCATATTTTAAGCAGAACTCCGCTGCACTCCCATCGTTTGTGCAAAATTGAGAATAGTGCGTCAACAAAAGCAGCCAGAAGCACAATGAACTATATGAAGTATACTTATTGTATCTTTTGTGTGTTTTTCAACGAAGCAGTGTAATAAACTTTTGGTTTTGTAGTATTATAATTTATATTATAAGTCTCAAGTTTGATTAAAAAAGAAATTAGATATATATATATATATATATATATATATATATATATATATATATATATATATATATATATATATATATATAATTTTATAATATATTTAAGATTTTTTTAGAAAATTGTATCGGAACTCTATATAAAATTTATTGGTAGTAAAATTGGTGTCCAAATGTCATGAAATATTTATTTAAATTTTTATTTCCATTTCTTCACTCCTCTGTCAAGGCAAAGCGCGGCGTTGAGTTCTGCCATTCAACACGCAATGCCTCCAAAATACGACAAAAAATAGGGAACGGAGCGTTAGTAGGTAGCGGAACACTAGGTTCCCTTTGCCTACCTTGGTATGCGCGGAATACAGCGTGAATCTGACTTTTTTTATAAACAAGATAGTAGTTTCACATATATGTAATCTGATGCAAAGTGTGGTTATTATATAATAGAAATTTTAACTAGGACACGACCGGCCTCAATTACGGAATCTTTCCTGCCTTATACTAAGTAGGTTACGAGGCAGCTTTCACTTTCACGTATGAAAAAATTAAACGCAGTAAACAAATCTAACCTAGTTTCGCATTAAGTAGTCGTAAAACTACATTGCAGTTAGGGCTATAGCGCAGTGTCTCTAGCGCTGAAGGACTTAATTTCATTTACCTGTATTATTATTTTTTTGAGGCCAGTCGTGGCGCAGCGGCACGAGGTGTGACTGTAAAGCCGACTGGTTGTGGGTTCGATCCCCACTCGAGGAGATGAAATATTTACTCAAATTTATATTTACATTTCTTCGCTCTGGTGTCGAGGCATAGAGCAGCGTTGAATTCTGCCACTCAACACGCAATGCCTCCAGAATTCGGCAGAAGGTGGGGAACAGAGTATCTTAACACTAGATTCCCTCTGACTACCCTGCTGTGCGCGGAATACAGCGTGAAGCTGATTTGATTTGATTTATTATTTTTTTGATAAATATATTAATTGAGGCTGAGGCTAAGTTGAGGTTTCAGCTCAAGCGCGTGACTGTAACGCTACAGGTAACGCTACTGGTAACGACGCAAAGTGCGGCGTAGAGTTCCGCAATGTAATAACGTAGGCAACAGATAGTCTTAACACTAGGTTCTCAAATTCCTTTCACCTCCTGTGCTATGTGCGGAATACAGAGTGAAGCTAAAAAAAATTTTGCTTTCGCAACGACTTCGATCAAATGGTACACATGACTCGTTCTAAGTGTCCTAAGTAATTTTAACTAGTAGCAGGTACAGTAGGTTACATCGAAACTATTAAAGTGTTGACCAAGACTACCTAAATAGACTATTAAATACAAAAATAGTATTTTAATTCTAACAAACTCTTTAGCTTTATAATATTTAGTATGGATAATGTAAGATAATATTTACGTTTATGTAAAATAAGAAATTTTATTTGGTATTTTTTTTCTGTGAATATTTTTGCACGCACTTGATACTTTTAATGTGAAATTGACTAAATTTTGCAACTCTGATTTGCTAAATACTGTCAATCAGAATTACATTTTAAGATTTTGTGATGACATTAGATAAAAATAAACAAAATTTCAATTTAAACTGGATTAATCGTTTTAATTTCGTTTTATAAGACGTTATTATTTTCATTTAACTAGGGGCCCAAAGCCACAGGAAAACAGAAAATCCATAAACGTTTGACACGATAATGGAACAAAACTCAAGAAAAAAAAGCAGTCGGGACCTTTTTAAATTATGCGAGGTTCCTGGTAAAAAAAATATTGATTGAAGAATTACTTATAGGTCCCGACTGTTAATCCTAATAAACTATTGGGCTTGTCTATTTTCTTTTTAGTTTTATCAGTCGGGGTTTTTGTTTCTATAAATATTTTTTATTTTTCACTTTTTTGTTAAGATTCATCGTGGTAATGATAATCATGATGCACCTTTTTGAAATCCTCGTATTGAGCTCTTGAATTTGATATCCATATTGTGAGATTCGAAAAGTTTTTTTTTTTCTCTAAGTTCAAAGGCTTCCCACAGCCGCCATGATATTTTTTAAGAACACTTGGGCTGCAAATACTAATTTAACGATACCTCAATTATGTAAAAAAATGTTCTGGAGATATGAAATAATAAAGAATATTACATACATACATACATTCAAGATACGCGCGAAAAACATAACCCTTCCTTAGCAGTCGGGAAAAATATATAAGATAATATCAAAAATGGAACTTTTATCTCTTCGACGACTTCCAAAGACTTCGCTACAACTGTCATAACCTTAAATATTAATCTTAATTTGAATTTGTAACCAATGGTAACGATGGGATCGATATTTGATATCTTAGAAATATCTTTGGTTATATCCTTATCTTTTTCAGATATTTACTTTGTTGAATTAGAATTTTTTTTTTCAAAATTAGTATAATTATTAAATAAATTATAACGTGGTTATCTTCCTCATATTTTACGGAAAATAGTAGTATTAAAAAAAATAAATCAAAAGTTTTCATTTTCATTACAAATAAATTAGCTTCACGCAAACAGCAAGGTAAGCAGAGGGAAACTTCTGGAGGCATTGTGTGTTGAGTGGCAGAACTCAACGCCGCATTTTCATTATAATATTTTAATAATTTTGTTTATTTTAGTACAACAAAATAATAATCGTTACAAGCGTAAAGAACACATTCGACATTCGAACTTCGATAAGAACTAACAGTTTAATTAGCTAAAGAGGTTAGACAGTTTTGAAAAGTTTTGTATATACATACATTGAATTCAATATTTATACCTCTTACTATCTATATCGAGGACTGTCATGGCTCAATAGCACAAAATGTGACTGCAAACGGGACTGGTTTCGAGGGGACTGGTTCGATCCCCACTCGAGGCAGTTAAACATTTATTTATATTTATATTTTCATTTCTTCGCTCTGGTGTCGAGGAAAAAAGTGCCGCGTAGAGTTTCGCCACTCAACACGCAATGCCTCCAGAATTCAACAGAAAGTGGGGAACAGAGTATCTTAACACTAGATTCCCCCTGCCTACCCTTATATGTGCGGGATACAGCGTGAAGCTAAAAAAAACTATCTATATCTCATGAGTGTGACCTTTGACCTATAGTAGTTTAAACAGCATATTTCCGAATTCGAACTCACAATAACCACACGACCACGACGGCGTATTATTAATTAATATTTAATTATAACAAAATTCTAATTGGACACATACCAACGGCGGTTCAATTTCGCAAATGTAAAATAAACATTTATAAAATCGCAAAAAAACATAAGGGCTGATGGAAAATCCGTGTTCTCGGTCCCTGACCTGCTTTTCTGCAATGCAAACAGTTCAGTATTTACACTATTGTAGGGTTTTTCGTATCCTAAGGGTAAATTGGCGATGTTGACTTAAATTTACGTTAAAAATTATACAGTTCGTGTATTGATTTTATTTTATTCCTTATGTTTTTTATAGTTAATTTATTTTCATTCTCATAATGTTCCCATATTGGGTTTATTTTTCAAAGTAAGAATAGAGATTTTACTTTGAAGAATAATATTCTCATCAAATTGTTAAAAAAATTAAATTAAATTAGCTTCACGCTGTATCCCGCACACAGCAGGGTAGGCAGAGGGAACCTAGTGTTAAGACACTCCGTTCCCCACTTTCTGCCGAAATTTGGAGGCATTGCGTGTTGAGTGGCAGAACTCAACACCGCGCTTAACCTCGATACCAGAGCGAAGAAAATGGAAATATAAATTTAAGTAAATATTTCATCTCCTCGAGTGGGGATCGAACCCACAACCAGTCGGTTTTGCAGTCACACCTCGTTCCGCTGCGCCACGACCGGCCTCAAACGATCAAATTGTTAGATATCAATTTATTAGTATATCATCATAATTATGATCTAATAATCTCATTACACAAATAGTATAAAAACAATCACATCTTTGAAAAAGAAAATACTTCAATAAATTAAAAAGCTACATTGAACTATAAAAAACAAATAACAAAATTCCAATACTGGCACAAGCAAAGCTTGGAAAATAGGAAATTAATTATAAAAAAATCTCCATAATAAGCTCAGGAATTCAAACTAATCAAGTAACACTGCAGTGTCTCTAGTGTCCTCCAGTGTCCTCTAGTGTCCAACCTAGTGTCCTCTATTGTCCTCTAGTGCACACTTTAGTGTCCTCTAGTTCCACTCTAGTGTCCTCTAGTGCCCACTCTAGTGTCCTCTAGTGCCCACTCTAGTGTCCTCTAGTGCCCACTCTAATGTCTTCTAGTATCCACTCTATTGTCCTCTAGTGTCCATTCTAGTGTCCTCTATTACCCACTCTAGTGTCCTCTAGTATCCCAACTCCCGTTTAACATCTCAAAACTGTTCGAAATTAAAAGTTTGGGCACGTGTGTAACGTACAGCAAACGCGGCCGGACGTGAAAAGTTTTCACTTACTCCGCGAAACACCGTTCGAATTTTATGACTCAAGTTAGAGAGGCTAGTACATGCATGGTATGCGGGCTTTAAACTGAATTATATAGAATAAGTTATATTCTATACTAGTGTTCGCCTGGAATTTTGGTTGCATGAATTATAAAAAGTAGTAGCAGTCGTTGGTAGCACGAGCAGAATCTTGTCGGTTCGATTTCCACTTGAGAAAAATTAAATATTTAATATTTTCACTTTTCGCTCTGGTTTCAAAAGGCAAAACGTGGCGTTGAGTTCCATCACTCAAGACACAATGGTTCCAGAATTCGGCGGAAAGTGAAGCTAAAAAGAATAAAAATTAAAAATAAAATTCCGTTTTTCCTGTCAGGAAATCTTCTTTTAGTGTTCCCTTTTATAATCACTGATCACAATTGATTTAATATAATTTCTTAAACGATCATTTAAAATAAGAAATATATTCGTAATATAGTATTTTCTTGGAACTTCTATAGGTATTGAATACTATAATCGCTAATATGTTATTAAAAGTTGCTTTAGTAATTAAATGGTGCACAGTATAACTGCCACAAGAATTTACTTTTGTTGTAGTTATACGCAGCTGGAGCGTAGCTTGTAAGATATTATGCTAATTATATTAACTTTTTTTAGCTTCACGCTGTATTCCGCATATAGAAAAGTAATCGGAGGGAACCTGGGAACCTAATCTTAAGGTACTCCGTTCCTATTAAGAAACTTTATGCCAAATTCTGAAGGCATTACGAGTAAATCAATTATAATAACAAATTTATACTAATAATATAAAGCTGAACAGTTTATTTTGACAAGTTATATCTTTAGCTATATTAAATTATAATAATCGGTAACAGTCAGAGTTAAATCTGGCTCTAAAAATGTGTCATATACGACTATTAGTTGTTTATATTTGAACATACAGATAACGCCGTAGGTAATAATATGTATTCTAACTAACTATATTTGTAAGAACATTTCTTTGAAAAAGAGGCCATTTTAATTTCATCGCTCTGGAATCGAGACGGTGGTGTTGAATCACTCCACGCAATACGCAATACCTCCAGAATATGATAGAAAGTGAGGAGCGGAGTGTCTTTATACTAGGCTCCCTCTGCCTACCCTACTACACGCGAGATGCAGTGAGAAATTGAAAAAAAAATTGAAATAAAAATAAAACATACTTTTAATCTTCAAGTAACAAAAAAAAACATAAATTCTATTCTTAAACTGAATTCCGCTTACATTTAGGCCTAACTGCTTTTGACCGGAAGTTCAAATATTATTGAAAAGAATTGCCTTTGGTGCCAACAAAGGCCGCGGCTGACAAATAGATGATTTGGGGCAGTTATTGTTATTGTCAATCAGTTGGGCAAGTTAATGTCAATTCAAGTTCTCAGTAGTTTGGAGGGTTTGATAAGATATTGTGAAGACGTTTACTCGTGTTGCCTTTGATTTTGTATTAGCTTAAATTCTAAAATAAAAATATATAAATATAAAAATCATCGCGTGTAACAGGGAACCGGACGGAACGGAAGTGTTAAGACACTCTGCTCCCCATTTTCTGCTCATGTTTTCGAGGCATTGCTTGTTGAGTGGCGAAACTGAACGCCAAACTATAAAAATGTATATATTATACAATTACAGCTTAATCGATTAGTATTTCAGTAATTATTTTGGGGTTTTAGGGGAAAAAATCAAGCTTCTAAGAGAACTCAATTTTAGAAGTACAAATAAACTGTTCACGCTGTATCCTGCACATAGCAAATGACTAAAGAAAATGAGACCAGTTGTTTCATTTTCTCGCTGTCTCGATAACGAGGTAAAGAACGGCGTTGAATTCCGCCACTCGTGTTTAGTTGAGCGCAAGTGAGAAAAGTGAGAAACGGATGCCTTAATGGGGTCGGAGTGTCTTAATACTAAGCTCTCAGGTTCCTTATCATCGTGCTACTTGCAAGATCAGCGTAAAGTTAAAAACAAGAATAATCAAAATTCGCGCAGCAAAAGTGGCACAATCGTGTATAATATATTAGAAATAGAACCTACAACTATTACGTTTACAGTCAGAAGCTACATCACAATACTTCTATACAGTCTATTCTATACAATAAATCGGTTTTTGAGTTCCGCCACTCAACACGCAATGCCAGAACTCGGTGGAGTCTTAACACTAGGCTAAGCCTAACCCGCTATGTGCAGGATACAGCGTGAAGCTGATTTTTTTCTATAGAATAAATTACGAATTTTATCATTCAATTTAAGTATCCACATTTAAATAACAGCTTCAATTTCCAAACGCCATAAAATGATGCCTTTCGCAATTACAATTGATGGATTGAAAGCAATCGTTGTAAGTTCGAGTATGGAGGATTAATTATCAGTTCTATTCCAAGAAACGTTTCAGTTTCTGAATCTTACATTGATTTTGTTAATTGAATTTGTAACTAATGTAATATGTACATATTATGTGAATATTTCTTATTACTAGTATAGAATGTTAGATATATATATATATATATATATATATATATATATATATATATATATATATATATATATATATATATATATATATATATATATATATATGTATATATATATCATGATTATTAATATGGAATGGAATATCACAACAGTGAAGGCGCACTGGTGCGTGTCGCTTTAGGAGGGAGAGAGGACGCCCTAACATATGATAACTTGTGGTGCTTGTGGTGGATGGAATGTCACTCTAGTTTGGGCTGATACGGAGCGTTACAAGCAAGCCGTAGCCTTATGATTAGTATATTTATATATATTTTTTTATATTAGGTAATTTTACTTTATCTGTATTGTATTGTGTATTTAAGCTGAATATCGTAAGAGAGACAGAGAAAAAAAAAATAATCAGTCGGTTTACTCCGGCGATCGTCGTGCACCGTAGTGTGCATTCGTCTACGAGAAGACACGCTCATGTCCCCACCAACAAATATACACGCGATGCCTGCATTCATATTATAAAAAAATCACATACATACACTAGGCTGCTTGCAACATTTAATCTAACTTTCGTGCGCCATGTCAGGTCACGGTAAAGCTGGCAAAGTGAAGGGAAAGGCAGTCTCGTTCAAACCGTGCCGGAATTCAGTTTCCAGTGGGCTGTATATGTAGACTTTTGAGAAAAGGCAACTACGCCGAATGCGTGGGAGCCGGTTCACCGGCCTACCTGGCTGCTGTGATGGAGTATCTGGCCGCCGAAGTGCTCAAGTTGCCCAGAAACGCTGCTCGTAACAACAAGAAGACCAGAATCATCCCAAGACATCTAAGGATGACGACGAAGAGTTGCTCTTGATAGTTACGATAGCGCAGGGCGGTGTATTGCCCAACTCTCGTCTAAGAAGACCGAGAAGAAAGCCTAATTCTCACACCCCTAGACCGCACAGTACACTGTTATGTGAGTGTGTATTTGTTTTTTTTTTATATTGTGCTTTAGCTTCACGTTGTATCCCAGACATGGTAGGGTAGGCAGAGGGAACCTGGGAACCTACTGTTACATCCCTCGATATGCAATATCTAGAATTGGAATAGAAAATTGAGAACAGAGAATCTTGCCACCAAATTATCTTTACCTTAAACTTCCTATAAATTATGAAGTCAATTGCTTCTTTTATTCCTATTTATTTGCGTATATTATATTTAAAGAGCTATAGAATATAATATAAAGTGTAACAATACAGATTTATATCTGTACGTCAATTGAAATGTTTTGTTAACGTTTCTAAAAAAAACCATACATTCAGAATTTTTGTTATTCAACGCTTATATTGTCATTTTCTAAACAAAAATATCAGTTTCACACTTTCACAATGAAACAATATACCTTATATTTCCGCTATATCCGACGCATTTAGTTTTTCTCTATATTTTATCTCTATTTTTTCTATTATTATATCCAAAAATGAGCGTTTCCCTCGTATAGTTTACACCAGTTCCGAACTATTCATCGTCGCTATTCGACATTTGCGGTGATACTCGCTAAATAAATGTGAAATTATTTGAACAGTAGTATTTCAAAATGTTTATTAAACCGCATTTAATTATCGCACTCATATGTAAATAAATTGAATTTGTACATTTTAAGTTAAATATATTGAAGCCAGTGTGCGTGATAATGTGATAGGTTGTGGATTCGATTCCCATTCCAGGAAATGATGTATTTAATATTTTTATTTTTTCGCCCTGGTGCCATGGCAAAATGTGGTGTTCAATTTCGCTATGTTGAGTAACGCAATACCTCCAAAATTAGGACACTGCTCTGAGCTCTTCAACTCTAAGTATGAAATAGAAGTTCTTTTTTTTATTCTCTTTTAATTTATGCATCAACAAAATAAAAAAAAAATACTAGTGTATGTTAAAAGGGAATCCTTTTAACATATACTAGTAAATTAAGAAAACTACTTGTTTTTATTTCAACCTCTATATTTCGCATATAACAGATTAGAAAACCTAGTATACTTATTTATACTATAAAATTAAAAAATAAATTCACTAGAAACAGCAACAAATACAAAATAATATAAGATTTCTAGTATCGAAGACGAAAAACATGAAAAAAAAAACATAAAGCTTGCAAAACAAAATATATAGTTATTCCAATACAACTACACTACAACAATTCTCATATCATATTATAAAGAATATCAAAGCTTTTGAAAATTCAAAGAAAACTCGTTTTATTTTCATACATTTTAATGATGGTACCTCCAGTATGTAGGCACAAAGGACTTTCTAAAGTCAGTTGACATAAGCCTTCTGTCAAAACAGTGATAAGGTACTTTGATAAGCTCACAAATTTACTGTAAAGCTTAAAATAGGTTAAATATTTAGGCAACCTTTAAAAAAATTATGAAGCCAGTCATGGCGCAGCGGCATGAAGTGTGACTTTAAAACCGACTGGTTGTGGGTTCGATCTCACTCGAGGAGATGAACTATTTACTTAAATTTATATTTCCATTTCTTCGCTCTGGTGTCGAGGTTAAACGCGGCGTTGAGTTCTGCCACTCAACACGCAATGCCTCAAGAATTCAGCAGAAAGTGGGGAATGTCTTAACACTAGGTTCCCTCTGCCTATCCTACTGTGTGCGGGATACAGCGTGAAGCTGCTTAAAAAATATGTATGTATTTTACTTCATATAGATGAGTGATTTAATAGCACTTAATTATTAATGTTATAATTTATTTTTGTTGTGGTTGCGTTTAAATAACCGTATATTACCGTAGCGATAATATTAATTAGTTAAATAAATTTAGTAAACAGGCCTATAATGGATTTGAACAGGCAACCACCACTTGTGATTAGTCATTATTTGTAGTGACTATCGTAACAATGCTTTTTAATTTGTCATAATCTTTACCAAATTAAACAATATTGATGTATGAATAAAATAAGATTATTTGATATTTTTAACATTTTTAAAGTGTCAATCCACATTTAGGAAAGAAAAATACTTATTTAGAAAACGTATAAAAATTTTAACGTAGCGGGACTTCAACCTGTGCCTCGTGGAATCCGACTAGGAGGCGCCGGTTCGAGTCCCGCTACGTTAAGATTTTTATACGTTTTCTAAATAAGTAAGATTATTGAGAAATTTTGAGTTTGAGTGTCGTAACTCATTACAGCGTTTCCTCCTACAACAACGAGAATCGAACCCACGATCACCGTTTACAGTACGCTGTCCCACGCCACAATGGCTTTACAATGATTAAAACATTAGTAATTTTCATTTTCAATCAAAATCATCTTTTCAACGTTAACGTTATTTCTATTTAAAATTCAAAGCGAATGAAACAGGCTTTTTATATTCGTAGAACCCTTTTTAATTTTTGTTCTTTAGTTAATAACCTCAACCTTTTGTGACTCTTTATTGATTGAAAAACAGTGTTGTTAAAAAATATATTATTTTACATTATTTTTTAGTTATTATTTATTATATAAAATACAATAGTAAAAAATAATTTCAAAGAAATTTATTAGCTAATTTCAACGTTTTCTCAATGATCTTTTTTTCACGCTGTATCGCACATATAGCAGAGTAGGCGGTTTTAGAACCTAGCCTAAAGACTCTGTTCTTCATTTTGTTCGAAATTCTGGAGGCATTGCGTGTTAAGTGGCGAAGCTCAACGCCGTTCTTTGCCTCTACGAAGAAATTAAATTATAAATTTTAATATATTTTTCATTTTCTCGAGTGAGGAACGAACCCACAACCAGTCATGTTTACAGTCACACTTTGTACCCCTGCGCCTGGACTGGCGTCAATGATTTTGACTGCAAATAATTTATTTAAGTTTGGATCTTTTATGTATGTGTATAATGGAACTAGTCGTTACATTCGAATAACTGTAAGCTACTAAGTGACTATATAGACTAGACCAGTCAAAATAAACATTTTAAATAACAAAAAAATCATAGAACCGATTTTTTTGAGACCTTGGTTATAATAAAATTTCAAATAGACTATTTTACCTTATTTATTTGATGTTTTAAATAAAATAATAAAACACTTATTTAAATAAGTGTTTTATGTTGTGTGTGTAAGTGACAAAGTTGTAGATAAAAAAAATACTAAAAAAAAGGTTTATGTACTTTTTTCTCTAAATCACTTGACTTGACGACGATTTTACTATTATTTATTACGGCATCAGATTAGTAATCAAATTATTGGGTTAAAATAAAATTTGAGGCCTCCACATAAACCCTTCAAACCGTGACTTCCTGAGATGGCGTTCAAAAAAAAAATTTCAAATTGTTACGGAAAATAACAATAAAATTGCGTGTTAAGAAGTGGAACTCAGAGCTAAGAATATGAGAATATTAAATATTTAATTTGCTCAAATGGGAATCGAACCCATAACCTGTCGCGTGTAATCTACGCTTGTGCCACTGCGCACCGACTGGCCTAAATTTAGGTATAATATAACTTTTTTTTATTCGTTTTCGTAAAAAAAAACTTTTGGGTCTTTTTAGCTTCACGCGCTACTACTTACTAGCTTATTAGGTTTTAAACATCATAAAAATAGATGAATTTTAATGTAATTATCTTATTGGGCACAAAGTGGAAAGTAGAATAGAGTAGGGAAAAGGAATCTAGTATTAAGACTTCATTGCTTTGTTTCGATTCATTTTCGAGTTTCAACTGAACGCCGCGTTTTATCCACTCAACATGTAATGTCTCCGGAATTTGGCAGAAAATAGAGAACAGAAGGACCAGAGTACCTTAACATTAGGTTCCCTGCTTCTACCTACTCTGCTAATGCGGGATACAGCGTGAAACTAAAATAAATAATAATAACATTTTAAGCAAAAATACCATACCCAATAATTAATACTATTAGAGTTAAACAAGTTAACACGTCGTATTAATCGATTAATTAATTCAATTCGTATCATATTAAGCCATTTGTGCCACCGTCGAGCGATACATCCGGTAGAGGTTGACGATTTCCGGGTGATGGTGGAGAGACGCTACAGCAGTGGAGGCACCCTCGCGAATAATGAGCACTCCCGGTGCTAATTTGTGATTGAAATTGCTTGAATTTGGTTTTGTTTTATAGATTTTTTTTAATTTAAATAGATCAGCTTCACGCTGTATCCCGCACACAGCGGGATAGGCAGAGGGAACTTAGTGTTAAGACACTCCGTTCTCCACATTCCGCCGAATTTTTCGAGGCATTGTGTGTTGAGTGGAACGCATCGCAGAGCTTAGCGGTGCCAGCTCTATAAAAAGAAATATTCAAAATAATTAACTCCATCGAGTGCTGATCGAACCTGCAACCACCGCGTTACAGTCCACAACCTTCCCCTGCACCACGACGGCCTCACTAAATACAATATTTCATATCAATAAATCTGCAACTTATCTTATACAATTATGCAAATGTTTAATTTAAAATATTGAAGCTGATTGTCTCCAAATTAGCAACTTATTATCATTTTGATGTCGTTCCTACATAATAATCTCTGATGGTTCTGGAAATTGGAATAAATTACGTTATAATTGGAGGGTGGTTTTTTCTCTACCTGTCCCCGTGAACTTTTCATACTGGTAATATTAACGTGAGCTACTTGATTCTGTTAGATTGATGGCGCTGTCTAATAAAATTAGTATTTTATTAATATTTTTTCCAAGTTTATATATGTATATAATATTAAATATTTTTTTTGGGAAAGTGGAACTGGTTAGGCGATTTTTTTTTTATATAATTTTATTTTTACTTGAGGCCGAAGTCGTAGCGTAGGGGCACAACGTGTGACTGTAAAGTCGACTGGTTGTCGGTTCAATCCCCACTCGAGGAAATGCCAAAATGAGGAATTTTATTTTAATATTTTCATTTCTTCGCTCTGGTGTGGAGGCTAAGCGCGGCGTTGAATTCCGCCACTCAACACGCAATGCCTCCAAAAGGTGAAAAGTGAGTAAACAGTCTTAACACTAGGTTACCTCAGCCTACCCTGCTGTGTGCGGGATACAGCGTGAAACTGATCTAACTTTTTTAATTTTGATTTTATTATTTTTACTTTTTTTAGAATTTCTCGCGGTGTCGCTTATAGAATTTCCAAAGTCTAGGAGTGGTCGCTTGCAGCTTCGTTTTCGTAAACTATAAACACGTTAAAACATTTTTTCCCGATTGTTCTATTAGTGCTCTCCTACTCCCGAAACAAAGAAATATACCAAACCAACATATAATTTTTTTGCGTTCCATTCCACGTATTTTTTGCTAGTTACGGAATATTTATATTGATAGCATCTAATATATAAAACAAGAAGAAGAGAGGAAGAAAAGAATAGAACATTATAATATTAAGAAAACTATGAAAATATTACTTAATTTAGAATATGTATGTTTTTTTTTTTACTTTTTTCGATATATTTATCGTATTTTGTGAAATATGCAAAAAGAAACTTAGCTTATCATTCAAAATTTCAACTTTACTTTTACTTAATAATTAATTTTTATAAATATCTTTTTTGTTTCTATTATTATCTGAATTTTATCATTCATAAAAATTTGACATTGTCTTTATTATTATTAGTCCCACTAACGCCCAATATTAATAATCTATCTCCAATCTAGAGATTGGATAGATGTATGGAACAATCGAAGATTGACGTAGGAGATAGATTATTAATATTGGGCGTAAGTATATATAAATGTGAAAGTTTATAAGGATAGATGCTTGTTTCAATTTCACGCAAAAACTACTAAACAGATTTAGATGAAACTTTACAGTAATATTACTTATACATCACAATAACACATAGGCTACAATTTAGGTTAAGATTTTATATAATTTGCCTATAATATAGTAGTAAGTTTAAGCGGGCGAACCCATTTTTGGGTCTCCAGTTTCGCTACTTTGCAATATATGGGAAAAGTAGCCAAGAAACTGAAAAGTATTTACCAGTCGACACTGTGCTAGGTTACTGACATATACAATTTAACAAATTTCAACTTTCCCAAGGAAACTGACATCCACGATATAACGTGGAACATTCACAAATTTCGTTTCACATACAAAATGTAGCGAAAACGTTCTGTAGTCAGTATTTCACAACATTTAGGAAGTATGTCGTAATTGCTTCCAAAGCGCGTCCTCCTTTCAGAGAGAGATACGCTCGTCTTTCTTTAGGCACCGGAAAAAAAATGTTACATTCAAAATAGTCTAAAATAAGCACTTTTTGTGGTTTCGTAACCATTTTATAGGTTACGAGTGGAAGATTTTTGGAAAAAAAATGCCTATAGAGCAGTTCTTAAGAGAATTGCGGCCTAGATGCTTTGAATATCAAAAGATCGTGCATCTAAACGACGTGGCTCACTATTTGACTGGTGTTCGCCTTAGAGGTTGTATGTAAGATAGGTTTTTTTTTATTTTTAATATTTTATAAAATTGTGTATGTATTTATACATACTTTTTAGTATTTTATTGAAGTTTCTGCTTAGTTTAACATTTAGAAAAAAAATTGTCTTGATTGAAATTGTATAAGAAGAAATTCAGTAGTAGTAGTAGTAGAAGTACAAGTATTAGTAGTAGCTATTAAATAAAAAATAATTTTAACATACATATATTTAAATATATTTTAAAGAATTTAAAAAAAATGAGATTTATTTATATATCTTCATAAAGTCTTCAAATTCTAATAAGTAAATAAAGATTAGGAAGTCAAAATGAAATGTTATATACTCACATAAATAAGTTAACATTCTTTTCTTAACCGATTTCTATAAGAAAAGAAGGTATCAATTCGACTGTACTCTTTTATGTTTATTACCTCAGAACTTTTGACTGGGTGAACCGATTTTGATGATACTTTTTTATTAGAAAGCTAGTGCTCTCCTGTGACCCCATTTGGCCATAATTTGGTCCATATCTGACAATGGTATTTGTGAGAAAATCACATAAGTCTTAAATTTGCATGACAAATGGACTGGAATGGAATGTGCGCGACAAATGGACGAATAACGCAATATAACGCGAACCGATACCAATGATTTTTTTTATTGGAAAGGATACACTTCAAGAATAGTTTAGTAAAAATTGGTTAGATTGTGATTATGGGATCCGGTTGAAATTAAACAAGTTTGTTTATTTTTTGGTAAAAAATATATTTATACTTTAATAGCAAGGAAAAGCATTGTTAAAATTGGAGAACCAAGGTTTACTTTTCGTCAGAAGTGAGATTCCTCATCGTTGTATTTCTTTTCTACCAACTTCAAAAAGAGGATGTTCTCATTTTGAACCAATTTCAAAAAAAGTAGGGGTTTCCAATTCACCCGAATATTTTTTGTGTATGTAGTTGTCAATATACCAAAATGTTAGATTGCACAAAAATAATACTTTATTAAGATTTAAGTTTTACATAGGACAACCACAGCTTACTCGTTTGAAAAGCATGGTTTTAAGGTCTACCCATCACTTAAAATTGTGAAATAAATATTTTTTTAACGAAAAGAAGTCAGTTTTTTTGTTAATAATTAATTTTTACTTTTTACTATATCGTTTCAAGTCCGTTTTTTTTTAATAAATTTTTCTCACTTCATATAAGCTACTTTGATAGCAATTAAAAATGTTCCAAAATAAATTTATATATATTTTTTGTTTTATCTTTACACTGTATCTCGCACATAACATGGAGGCACTTGGGAACCTACAATTAAGACACTCCGTTCCCATTAATACATATGCTTTCCACATAATAATTGATGCTTTGCGTGTTGGGTGGCGGATCTCAAAGCCCCGCTTTGTCTCGGTAGAATGACGAAGAAACGAAAATATTAAATATTTCATTTCCTCGAATGGGAATCGAATCCACCTACCAAAATACATAAGTTGATGACACATTATAGATAAAACAAAAGTCCTTTATTTCATTGAAGAAGTTTTCATGCAACCTGTTTCTTACATATTATAGATTAATATAAAATTATAGTGATGGAACCAATACGTACGCACGTTGGCTGTATTTTAAAAAACCTAGCCACAAAAACAAAAATAAAAGCGCTTCTCTAGGGGTGTCATATTTTTTTTTCATTTTTCATTGCAATACTGTGCAAGGAGGTCTCTAATATGAAACATGATAGTCTAGGTTATATTTTAATTTTCAATATTTTTTAGTAATTTTTAAATTTCCGTATATGATCACATATAATTATATACAAATAAAACATACTAAGTTTATTTTATGTTTTTTGTAATATAAAAGATGTGCATAGAGATATTAAAATATATATGTAAATAAATAGTAAAATATTGTTATGTGAAAGGATATTCCAGTAAATGATTTCTTTATAAAGAAATATAATTTATATACACTACCACCTCAAGTACTCATTTATTCTCACTGCTCAATCTCTAAATAACAGTATACATACATTTTATATCATATCTACAGTACAGTTTTCACATACAGTTAAAAAAAACTTTACTTTTTTCCAAAATTACTACTAACCTAACCTAGAGTCTCATTACCTACTAAACGTACTGAAACGCTTCATATACAACTTTTCGCACAATTTTATATAAACGGTTTAACGAGTGATTCAACACTACACTCCATCTCATCAGATCAAGGTAAGAAAATAAGAATAATTTACATACAATCATCCCCCTAAACAAGAACAGAACCCAGAACCGTTGCGCTAACTGTCATAAATTTAACCACTCCACCACGACGGCCCCATATATCGGTTTCCACAAACATAATTGACGTATGACATTAATATTTTTATGACCTACTCAAGAGATGTTCCCATTAAAAGAAATGACTTGTATTGATTTTCCGTAATACGAGAAAGAGTATATTATTATTTTTGCTGCTTAAGCTTTATTTGTTTGCCTGACGTTAAGTGTCTTGCTTACCCATTAAAAATACATTTTCATGTATGTTTTTTGCTATACATTATTATTTTCTTTACCAATTATTCTGTTGTACCACTGTACCAGTGGGTGTGTTTGATTTGGATTCGATTTCTACTGAATTATATTAAATTATTGTTCTGAGCTCTGATGAGACAAAACGCGGCGTTGAGTTTCACTATTAAACATGCAAACCCTCCAAATCAGAAAGTTAGTAAGTAGTTAGTTAGTATTAGGTTCCCTGAGAACAGCGCGAAAAATATTTAAAACAGAGAATGTCTCCAAGCATCATTCTTCATAATAAAGTATATGTGTAAGAATTTAGAGTAACTATATATAATTTTCTTATTGCCATACCTATATTTATATGAAGATAAGGTTTTATATATATGCATATTTATAAAACTGAATTTTTTGTTTGTTTGTCCCAGAAAGTACTAGTCTGATTTGTTTTTGTGTAGAATAGTCCATTTTTCAAGGAACGCAATATGGTATACTATATCACGTTAAAAGTTTCCATGTAAACCTGTGGTCAGAGTTACTTCAGGCACTTAGATGTGCCAACAATATTCACAAATCTTATTTATTTCGATTTGACCACGAAGGCAAAACCACATTTAGACTCGTAGGTACATATAAGCCGCACTTCACGTCTGAGATCGATTTCGAGATACCGTTTTCATTAATAAATGATATTTTATTTTAATCTGTGACTGAAAGCGGCATCTCAAGATCGATCTCGAACTTGAGAGCGATTTATAAACTCGGGCCTCAGAACCTACTTTTTTTATAAAAGCTCGAACACATGAACATTAAATAAGTATATGAATATGTAAATAAAATAACACATTTACATCCATTTACAAGAGAGGCTTTTCATTTTAATACCAGCTTTATATTTGTAACTAAAATTTTATTCCCGACTAAAAAGCAGTTTTGCATGCACGCATATAAAAGAAATACCTATTTTATGATCAAACATCAAAGTTTTAGTGGAATCTAAAGGTTTATGTAAGAGAAGTTCATAAGAGGTTTTATTTCTGTATTAGGTGTATATTCAAATTTATTTACTTGTTGTTCCTTTTTTTGTGTTTCTTTTTTTTTATTTCAGCTTCACGTTATATTCGGTATATAACAGGGTAGGTAGAGGGAATCTTTTGTTAACATACTCCAGTCACCACTTTCGGCCGAATTCTGGAGGCACGGCACGTTGAATGGTGGAACTCAACGCAGTGTTTTGCCTTGATACCAGAACGAAGAAATGAACATTTAAATTGTTTCATTTCCTCGAGTGTGAATCAAACCCACAACCTGTCGCTTACAGTCACTTACTTCTGCCCCTGCGCCACGATTAGCATTTTATAGCTTATTGTAAAACCGTTCTTTTGTATTAGGGTACCTTTTACAGAATGTATATATGCTGAGTAACGAAATTCGAAAACTACTATTGCTATAATTTCTATGTGACTATAAGAACATGAAAAAAAAATCTTAGACGTTACTATTTTCTAATTATTATATTAAAAAACATAAAAAATGTATACTGTTTGTACTAGCAACTATTAAATAAAATTGAATATAAAATATATATAGAAGGGAGCTTCATTGATAAAACGATAATCCCTACCTAGCTAGGTAAAAGTATCGAAAGTAAAAAATTGTAAATGAATTTATAGTTTTTTGAAGTACCAAGAAATATAATTTTCTTTCTTAAGTGTGGAATAACACTTTAAATATATATATTTTTTTTGTTTCAAAATTTAATAAAAAAGTTTTTAAGCGTTTTTTTAATTTTGCTAGTAACACAAAACAGTAATAAAATTTATTTATTTTTTTTTCACTTTCCATACTTTATCTAGGGATCATCGAAAGGGAAAAGGAATATCTCTCCAAGACAAGCATCAGTTCCTTATAAGGAAACGAGGGAAATAAGATTTGTTGCTCGATTTAACTGTAAAACACGGTATTTCTTTGTATGTTAAATATTTTTACAGAAACAGTAATATGTCATTACAATTAATATATTACATATATATTTTTGTTTTTGACTTCACACTGCATCCGGCACATAACAAGGTAGATGCAGAGGGAACCTGGGAACCTAGCACCTTCACATATATATATAAATACGACACGTCCTATTATACTCAATGTCGTATACGCTAAGAAACTTTTAAGTAGAAACTTCTATAGTTCAAAGGCAAATCTTAAACAAAGACATAGAATAGATATAAGAGCGAAAGTTTAAAGTAATAATAGTTTTGTTTATAAGTTAGCTTTTTGAGTATGAAATGGTCAAACTTCTTCGATATAACAAATTAATATTTTAGTGTTGAGATAGGAGAGTTTTGAGGTTATCTCAAAAGAGTTTTATGAACTTGGATTATATTTATGTGGGTACGTGAAATTTTAAATATTTATATATATATTTTATTATTATTTAATAGGGTAGGTTTTATTTTTTTACTACATTTATAAATTGAATTTGAAATACATGTGTAATATGAAAAGATATATATGGTAAAAAAAATAGACAGCTCTGCTTTTTTTACATTATGAACAGCCGTAGCCGTAGCCGTAGCTGTAAACTGTAAAATAGAGAATGGTCTTAATAGAAACGGAGTGTCCTAACACTAGATTCCCCTGCTAAGTGCAGGATACAGCGTGAAGGAATTGAAAATTTAATTTTTTTCTTTTATTAATATAAATAGATAATATTTTATTATTTTTACTTAAAAAACTCCAAGTTTTACAGTCAAACTAAAAACATATAATATAAATTTTTAGTATACTAAAAATAGTGTTAGTATATTATCATATCTCTATATATAATAAGACAGTAAAAATATTTTGTCTGTACATTTAGTAATTTTGACTGAAATGGATAGAGGGACACTTAAAAAGACTAATAGAAAGCAAAAAGATTTTTTTTGAATGTCTTGTCTGTCTGTCTGTCTGTCTGTCTGTCTGTCTGTCTGTCTGTCTGTCTGTCGACATATTGTTGTCCGCATTTTTCTCTGAAACTACTGAACCGATTTACTTGATTTTTCACCAATTGCTTTGTTTTAACTCAATTTAGGTTGTAAAGTTTGGTTCAT
>JAATLQ010035344.1:0-28376 GCA_013421005.1 Heliconius erato x Heliconius himera
AGGCATTATTTATTAAATAATATTTTAAAAGGTGTTTGGGATATCAGTTACAACACTTAAAAAAAATAATAGAAAGCAAAAAGATTTTTTTTGAATTTCTTGTCTGTCTGTCTGTCGACATATTTTTGTCCACCAATTGCTTTGTTTTAACTCAACTTACCTACTAAAGTTTAGTTCATCAAAATCGGTTCATTAAAAAAAAAGTTATCGTCATTTGAAAGAAGTCGTAATTAATTCAACACAGAGATAAAGAACGATCTTGAAAGAAATATTAAGTAAATACAAAGATTTTTTGGTTGGTTCGTTCATATAATATATGTAACTAATTTAAAAACTGTACAGGAGTTAATATGCAATTATTACAGTTATTTTACAAAGAATATTATGAATCCTTCAAATCAATAATTTAACATTTTTGGCTTTTTCTGAATGAGTAAATTAAATTATTCACTGACATCAGAACATTTAACAGAGTATATTATATAGGTAAAAAGAACATAAAGTTACAAAAATATATACGTGTAATAAATAATTAGCTTTATGTATATTTTATAAATATCAAATATCAACAATGGTCGTATTTTTTTATTTAAAACAATCAAAAATTCTTTGACGATAATGTCGTAAAAAAATCATATTAGATGTTATTATTATATTATAGTTGTCAATCAATTCTGCTTATTAAATCAATAATCATGTATTTTAAGCGGGCGAAGCCGTGGGCGAGCCGCTAGTCTGTAATATAAATAGAAACTATCATTTCAGATGTTTTCCTTTATTTTTTATACGAAAAAAAACACTTCTTGCCAAATTTGATTGACAAGTTTAAGTTATGGGGAACGGAGTGTCTTAACACGAGGTTCCCTCTGCCTACCCTGCTGTGTGCGGGATACACCGTGAAGCTGGGATGATTTGATTTTTTAAGTTTAAGTTTGCGGGCGTATGCATTGATTTTGTAAAATTGACTACAAATATAAGTTTATAATTTTTTACTTTCTTCTGGTTTTTTTCTTTATTTGTATTGTAAGTGTAGATGTGATAACATCATGTCATGACTGGAAGTACCCTATAGATTTTGTTACGAAGTGATTATTATTCAAAATGCATCACAACCGGTAGATAAATGCGTATCTCGTATCTTTTGATTCCGTTGACTTAGAAGCTTGATTTATGCTGTGGTAGAAAGGACCGTAGTAGTGATATTTGAATTTGTCGATTTTAGTTTGGGTTCTAATATGTTGATAAAATTCCTCAATATAATATTTTTTCATATGTTGTCACAGCGATCGGTTACAGTTTTATTATATGTAGGTATAGATTTCAGTTTCACGAGTGCGAACCGAACCTACAACAGTCGCGTTTACAGTCGCATGTTTCAGCCACTGCGCCACGATGGGCAATATCATTTACCATAAATCCTGTATCTCTTATTTTAGTCAAACGTAGATATTTGAGGGCTACCGCTTCGATATTCATTAATTTTAGGTATACTTTTTTTAGTTATTAGTTTTCTTACGCATTCAACAATATAGGATAAACAAAGTGAATATATTGTTAAAACACGTTCTGGCCAAATTTGAGACGCAGACAAACGCCGTACTTTGTCTTACCAGAGCATCGAAATGAGAATAGTTTTTTTTGCATCACGCTGTATCCCTCACACAGCAAGGTAGGCAGAGGGAACCTTGTGTTAGGAGAGTCTGTTCCTCTCTTTTCTTAAAACTTTTGAGACATTGCGTGTGGAATGGTGGAAATAACAACGCCGCGCTTTGATACACAAAGCACGGCGTTGAGTTCCACTTCATTCCTCCTGGCATTAATCCCGGCGTAGGTATATTGCCAGGGTCTGCCTTCCTGTTTAACATACTCCACTTTGCACAGTCTGTAACGTCATCGTTGAGTTCCAACATGAATAATAAATATAATAATTCCTCCCGGAAAATGGTAATCGAACCCACAAACATCAAACGTATAATTTATCAGCATATAGTAACTCTTCAACTGACCACTATGGCTGCAATCTAAGATAGACTGACGCCATCCATTGAGACATCACTATCAATTATTACATGAAAGTTACAATCTGTTCTTGAAACGTGCTATATTATAATTTTACTTATCGCTTTATGAGGGCAATAATAAAATAAAAATATGTTCATTCATTGTTTCTAAGAATTAATGTCGACAGATATGCAACGGCAGTATATTTTTTAGGTAACAGGGTAGAAAGAGGACACCTTGGGTTTATATTTTCGACAATCATGGCGCATTGCGCCCGCAAACGCGACGTTTGTGCGATCGATTCCCACTCGGGGGAATGAAATATTTAATATTTTCATTTCCTCGCTCTGGCAACGAGGCAAAGTTCGGCGTTGAGTTCCGCCACATGAAACACAATGCCTCGAGAATTCGTTGGAAAGTGAGGAGCGGATGTGTCTAATTGTAATGTACCTATATAAAATTTCAAAAAATGATCTCGAACGGTTATTGATATATGAACGTTTAAAAAACCGGGATTTTTGTGACTGACTAACTCACTCATCAAAAACCTAACTGACTTCTAGGTGACTTACGAACGTGATATTTATTACCAAGGCCCATTGCTATACATATATCAGCGTCATATAAAGAAAAAATTAATAACAAAAAAGTTAGTTTAATATCGCTTTATTTCATACTTAAATACTTTATTTAAAAATAACGAAGTATTAATGATTAATAATACTATTAATAATTACTTTACAAAAAATGATATCCCATAAACAAAATAAATGTGAAATGAGAGCCAAGTTAAGTGTTAAATATCGTAATTCTCGACTTCACCGACAAAAGAATAGGAGATCAATATGGGCTAAATAGACTAATATACTTGTCTGTTCACTTGGGATAAAATTCAAATCCTAAATTTGAACTGGAAATTTTTACCATCCGAAGGAATCGTATAAAAATGTTAACGTAGCGGAACTAAAACTCCCTAAATTGTCTAAGTGTTCTGACTACCAATGATACAGATAGGCTACGACACTTTACACTGTACACTCAGGCTATACATCGACTGTCTCTGTATAAACGAGGGTGTCCCTAATTGCAAAATTTATATATTGTGCACCAATTTCTAGTGTAGTTGAAATTTTTTCGGACAGATTTGACATTTGACATTGGCGAAGTGATAAGTGCTGAACTGGCACATTCGGAACGCCATAAATAAAGAACAGCAACAACAACAGATTTGATATTTCCAATAATACCGCTCCGAGCATGATGATTATCACAAATTAGAATACTTATACAGATGTACAGACAAATATTTAAACAGACAACACATTAAAATTATTGTTTTGGGTTCTATTACATTGATAAATTCCCACAATAGTACATTTTCTCAATTATCTTCCATGTACAGATCGCGATCAGTAACAATTGTATTATAGAATAGCGGTTCCCGTGCGGGTACGCCCGCTTGAAATATTAAACAGTTTATTTAAGTGAGTGTGATTGGGGACCTAAACCTGTTACAAAATCCTAAAAATGGATTAATTATTTTAATTTTGTTATACATTAAATAAATCGTAATTTAAGTATTTTGGCAATTGATTCGATTTTTCTATTTAACAGAGAAATGTTTTTTTTATTTCACATCTATCTAACTTTAAACGTAGATTTTCCCAAATAAATACTGTTTCCACAAAAATTCCAGGATTAACATAGATTATATATCAGGTTTAAACATAGAGATTTGTGGAGGAAAATCTCTATCTATCATTGAGAAAAATTCAAGCACTACGTGGCTGCTTGATAGAGTCAACTCACATTGGAGAATCCTAAATCATGAAATCTCGGTCTACTAATTTCAGCGAGTGGGAACTGAACCCACAACTGTCGTGTTTAAAGTCACACGCTTGTGCCATTGCGTCACTACGAATTCATCGTAATTTAAGCCTTTTAGAAATTTATTTGATTTTGGGCGGAAACTTTGTTGTATTTAAAGAAAAATGTTTAGCTATACGGTATTTAGGTAGGCGGAATGTACGCGCGTACGGCATGCGCAGTTTTTTGTTGCGTAAGCTCCGATCCAAATTCTACATCTTAAAATTGAAAGCTAAAGATTAAGCCAATTCAGTAAAACATTTGTATAAAATGACTGTTATAGCAATTAGCAAATTTGTCGACTTAAGTACTGTAAATTGACGTAACTTTTTATTTATGAAACGATTGTAATAAAACAAAATCTAATAGTGTAAACAGCATTTAAATCGCTTAAGACAATGCTGAGATCAGCGATAGCAAACGCACAGACGAACAGACAAAACATAAAAAATCAGTGTTTTGGGTTCTACTACATACTAAGAAAGGTCCGTATTAAAACATTTTTTATTTATCTTCCAAGTACAGACACCGACCGATCCGCTACAATTTTAATATAAGTATAGATTTTAAAAAATGTAAAAAAAACTCTTTATATTTCGTAAGGTAAAAGCTATTCCAATCATAAAGACGATTAAAATTAAGCCTTCATTGGTAGTTCTACTATTGAAAATGTTAATAATGTTTCAAATATTCACGTGAAATTGCTGTAGAAGCAAATATTGGTAGAGCTAGCCGCAGACATTCCATTATGTTAACCAAAAGCCGCAACGCCAATATGTTAGAATCCTCACATACGAGTATGTACAGGTATATGAAGGTTCTAGGTATCGATCCTTTGTAAATATGTGTGTATAACTACATACATGCCTACATACATACTAATATATAGGTCGTAGTGGCGCAGCGCCACGGCTTCTGACTGTAAGCACGATGGTTGTAAGTTCGATGTCCATTTTGGGGAATTAATTATGGGGAATTTATTAATATTATATTTACTTTCTTGTTCTGGTAACAAGGCAAAGGTGTTGAGATCCGCTATGCATCACACAATATCTTGTCAATGAAAAAAAACTGAAGAGAAATTAAAAAAAAGACTAAATGAAGAATATTTATAAAATTATCTTTTTACCATATGTATATATGGTGGTATATACCATGATTATTTATATTTATATGCTTAATATCATAACGATGATAAGTTCGTTTGGTTGAACACATGTACCAGTATGTAGGTCAGGAAGAGCTGTTTAAATTAAAAAAATATATTTTTGTGTTGATTCTCGATTTATCGAGGGAGGCTATAGATAGAGGATAGGGAGGTAACCAACTGAATCTGCGGTCTGAGTCATGTGTAATGCACAACTCTTAAAAAATTAAAATTAGCTTCACGCTGTATCCCGCACGCAGCAGGGTAGGCAGAGGGAACCTAGTGTTAAGACACTCCGTTCCCCACTTTCTGCCGAATTCTGGCGGCATTGCGTGTTGAGTGGCAGAACTCAACGCCGCGCTTAACCTCGACACCAGAGCGAAGAAATGGAAATATAAATTTAAGTAAATATTTCATCTCCTCGAGTGGGGATCGAACCCACAACCGGTCGGTTTTGCAGTCACACCTCGTGCCGCTGCGCCACGACCGGCCTCAACTCTTAATTATATATATTCGGCCATAACGGCGAAGCTGTTTAATTAGTAATAATTAATAAGTATTACCTTCTTATTGAAATCCTGAAAGTCGACAAAAGAACTCACTGTAAAACTATAAATAGATAACAAAAAGAAGATTGTCAAAGGTTAATATTATTTCGGAATTACAATAAGCAATTGTGTCAAGGTATTTTGTACAACAATCTACGAAATTTTAAATGATAAGAATTGAAATAGTTTTGTTTATGTAATTATTAATTTCTATACATATTTGTTAAGTAACTAAATAACTATATAAGGTATTGTTTTAGACATTTTCGTATTCAGTTACGTATAATTATTTAATAAAATAGCTAAAAAATATCATCATTATAAAATGTATTGCAAATCTGCTGCTTTGCTTTCAGTGATGTTAATTGAGGTGTGTAATTTTTTTTTTATTTAAACTTGCTTTTATATGACACAGTTAATGCAAATGAACTTGATCTTATTAAAACTACTTGCAAAAACCTCTAATACTTATTACTAATATATTTGCCGGTTTTTATGGACTATCAGCACATTTATTGGATTATTATTTAATAAGGACATTGTTGTTATATGTTAAATTAAAAAAACCTTTGTAGTATATCACTTACGACAGTGCTCTCTCTTTGACTTTATTGATTTCATGCCGCTATATAAAAATCACTATCACAGATTACATTGTACACTATATAAATTACTAATATTTTATATTTTTCTTGTTTTATACAATTGCATTATATAAAATAAAAAAAAAAACTGATAGAAATTATGTTTTTACAATTTTAGATGATCACTGGTCAATGCATCAGAAATCCATACAATTCTCCTCCATACACTAATGAAATAAATGCTGCAAATATAGCTGCTGATGCTGCCGCAACTCTATATCCGACCGTGGCATATTCTGGTGTGGCTTATGCTGGTACTGGTCTTAACTATGGTTTAACTTTAGCCGACTTAGCTGCATCTCGCGGAGGCGGTCTTAGAATCAAGAGTTCGTCTTCCATTGAACCAAGCGGAGTGACAGTACAAACTGACAGCATGGCAATTGAAGGTCCTCTGGCTGTTAGTGGTCAGATACCGTTCTTAGGTGTGGTAGCTTTAGAAGGTCCGTTACCCGCAGGTGGTACCGGTGCAGTGGCTTATGGTTGTGGAAATGGAAACATTGGTATTGTGAGTGAAGGTGTTGATCCAGTTGCTGTTCCATGCTCAGCTTCTGCTTACCCCAGTGCCCCTGGGTACCCTGGTGCTCCAGGATATCCTACTGGATTAGTTCCTAATAATAGTTTCATGGGAGCTTTATATTAAGTTTTTGTTATTTAAAATTAAATTGTTGATTCTTGATAAAATAGCCTTTTACTTGTTTCTCATTAATCTGGGGGCACCGCAGTGCCCCCGCCAAGCGAAGCGGGAAGTAAACCAAAGTCGTACCATCTTTTTCTAAAATCATTTTCATTAGTATTTTCGTGTCCCTATTTGAGAATCTCTGTTTAGATTTTGAGCTTTTAAATTATCGTCTTCTACTAAGCTATAAGCACATATCAGAACCAGAAATTTCAAACTTGTAGGTCATATATTCCGGAAGTTATGGAAAAGCAAAAGTTTTATTATTTCGATACTGACTCACTCACCTACTTACTCATTGACCATCAAAATAGAACTAGTACTTCTCATAGACCGAGAAACTTGAAATTTAGTACTTGGGTAGGGTTTAACACATAAATTAGTGTATACCACGTAAAGAGAAAGCTACCAAATGTGGGAACATGGAAGTTGTGGGAACCTCATGAGAAACTATAATAGCCCAGCCAAGTTCTTATACAGGTGGAAGCGTCAGCACTCTTTTTACGGGGACAATATCTGCTGGGTAATATATTTTAAACCCATACCTAAAGAAATTAATCAAGATACCTCAACAGTTTAGACGTAGGATTTTTTTTTCATTTCACGATATTTATTCATACCTATATTTCGTGAGACGCAGTTACGCACAGATACCAATAAAGTAAACTTTTACTAATACAAAAATACTACTAAATGTTAATCAACTTTAAACTTTGTCGCCAATACCTACGACTCGATTTCAGAATGAGGCGTATGCGGCGGTTTCCCTTTGATAGGTTTATGTGTGCGTGCGTCGTTCTTGGCAAAAGGTGTTTTATATTACAACAAAAAATTTATTATTTATTTTGTTTGAAAAAATTGCTTTTTAATTTTTGGGGAAAAAAAAATAATTGTATTAGGCTTTTATAGAGTAGTTAAAACTGTGGTTTCATTTAAAGTGGTGCTGACACTCCCACCTGTAGATATCGACATAGTACCTTTGCAAAATTTATGTCTAATTTAGTTGTCACTTCTATCTACTCTGATTTATGGCACTAAGAGCTCTGCTAAAATAATAAAGTAAAAAGCTTTCTAAATACAGAAGTGAAATCCCATCAAAAACCTACTGCAAAAAACTTGGCTTAAGTCCCGCAACCTCGGGTAATGCAGCAGTCAGCAACACTTTTACTTTACTCAGTTCTACTTCTTTAAAATAATGTATATTTTAAGAAACAGGATAAGTGTTTTGTATTGCTTGTAGTACCTAGTTTTTTAGTCTATTTTGGGCCAAAATAGTGTTAAAATAAATAAATATGCTCTTTGTTTCTCTATAAAAAGTAACGAAATCTCTAGGTAAAGCCAAGCCATTCTAGGGTATTTCACGGATTTTTTTATTAATATAGTTTAATTTTACGTGGCTTGGCCATTGACTTGACACGTAATTATGTCTAAAGAATGTTCAACGGTCGATCACATAAAATTTTACTAAATAAATATAATAAATGAGATGAGTAAGTGATATATTTTTTGTAGGATTAGCTTATAAGTATACTGCTTAAAGCAGGTTAGGCGGCAAGAACTTATATTTAAGATACTCCTTTCCACAATTTTCGAGACATTGCGTGTTAAGTGTCGGAACTCAACGTGGTGCTTTGTCTTCTTACTAAAGCGAGGAAATGAAAATGATTAATTCCTCCGACTGGTAATCGAACCGACAACCGTTGTGTTAACAGTCACAGTTGCTCCACGACAGCCCCAAGCTGTTAACTACACAATAAAATAAAAAATAACATCACTCCGAATTTCTATTACTCACTTATTATCTATCCCCAAATAAAAATACCTCGAAAAACTGAATATCTTAATGCTAAAATCCCTTTGCCTAATTTGCGATATGCTATATACAGCGTAAATCTAAAAAACAAACAGGTAAAAACGTCTTGACACACATGTTGAAAGTAACTCTCAAAAGCCATAGTTAACTGAACTGAACTGAATGTAAAATAATGTACTAAGTAACCCATATCTATAGGACTTGACACCTTTAGAACACAAAGCGTGGCAGGTAAGATGTCTCCTCACCGACACTATACAGAAATTTGTGTCAACGTATTTATTATTATTTTATAGCTATATATCTTTCATCTTTTATATATCTTTTGGCCATCTTAGTGCATTGGAACAGTAAACGCGATAGATGTTGGTTCAATTCTTATATATAAAATAGTTACCTCACTCTGTCAGACAAAGCTCAGCGTTGCGTTCCACCACTCAACATGCAGTCTTCCGAAAATTGGATGGAAAATAGGGAACAAAGTGGCTTATCAGTAGGTTTCATTCGCCTATTCCGCTATGCGGGAAAAAGCAGGAATCATTTTTCATTAAATTTTGAGTCACTTGGCCTCGAGGAGTAGTTTTATAACATAACACCAATCCGTCTTGATCTTATATAGTCAATTTCCTGGGGAAAAGATTATTTTTCATTTTAAACACACTAATTAATAACTTTATTAAAAAAAACAAGGCGGCAAAAACGGCAGGGACGATTAAAATCTGTGAAAAATAGTTCAAAAATAATATAAAACAACATCAATCCGAATTCCAAGTCCAATGTTCATTTACAGACTGCTTATATGAGAATAAGATTGATTTTGTTGGCCCACACTGATAAAACACTAGGGTTAGAACAATTTTGAGAGTTTCATATGAAAAAAAAATAAACAACGAATAAAAATAGATAAAAGTAGAAAGTAACACTTAAGCATCACTCGTGTATTTACGTGTGTCTGTCATGCACAGCTAATCTTCGAAATTACTTGACCATGTCAAGTAGTTTCATTTTGTCATTTCTTACTCCCATATCCTTTTCTGTGAGCCAAAGTAAAGGTATGAAATAACACAATACATAAAAGATATTAAGAATAAGGAGCCGTTTCTTTTTGAGATTCCTAACACCTTTTTGTAAATATAAATATAGATTTTATTAGTCTACATTTGTATAGATAACTCATTATAATATATATTTTCTTCAATTTGGGGTCTTTCAAAATAGATATTACAGCAAAATATAATTTTTATTTCCCTTTTCTCTGTTCTATATAAACATCAGGCTCGAGGGTTCCGCATCTTGTTTTATCAGAGCTAGAAAATTAACATAATTTATTCTTTCTTGTGGAGATTGAACTCCGTATATTCCTGACATTTGATTTTTTATAATCCAATATTCAGATACTTCTTACTTAGTTGGCTTACATATATAAAAGTAGAAAGTAGCACATAAAAATAAAAAAAAAACAACTTTATTAATCAAATACAATCAATTCAAATTACAATGTATCAAAAACAACCAATATTTACTAATCAATATTAATTAATTACAAAACATTTACATTAAAGAAGGCGACCTAACCCAGCAAGACCGGGATAGCCAAACGGTCCAGCCACTGCAGGACTTGGATTACGCATGGGATAGCCCACAGGAGCAACAGTTGGGTATTCCTCGTTCAGAATACCAACGTTGCCATCCCCACATCCGTACATAACAGCCCCATTGCCGAGTGCCGGCAAAGCGCCCTCCAGAGCAATAGTACCCAAAAATGGCAATTGGCCATTAACTGCCAAAGGACCTTCTATGACCAAATTTTCTGATCTCAGGAACACTCCATTAGGAGACATTGGAGATGAACTGGTCACGGCGAATGCTCCTGAATGAGAAGCGGAGAGAGCGCTTAAAGACAAGCCCTGAGCGTCATATGCTAAGGAAGTCGTAGGTGCGTAGTTATATGCCACGTTGGGCATTGGCGTATATAAATTGTAGGCCTCGATAGCAGGGCTTCCTCTATTGCCATATAAACCAGCAGTAAACATACTAATACTTTGGGCTGTGAGCATCTGTAATTAAATAATTTTATTTCATAAAACAATTTTTGTTATTTTTAGGATATTTTGTATTACAAGTAATTTTTATAATATTTTCCATCGTAGCGTTTGACACTGCGTTCTCTCTGACTACTATATTTTCCATCGTCATGATTCTGTTTCTGGTAACAAGACGAAGCGCAGTGTTGAGTTACTTCACTCAAAGTCCTAATAGTCCCACTATTAGTAGTCTCGAAGTTTGAGTGGAAAGAACTTACCACTAGGTTCCTCTGTCTACCCTGCTATATACTGCATATACATTATGAAGCTATAGAAAAAAAAGCAAAAAAAAAATAATACCTCAACACAAATGGCGACAATGACAAAAATTATTTTGGTAGTCATGTTGATTCTTATAGCTGTGTATAAAAACAACAAAACAAAATAAACTGAATGAATGTAAAATATAAATATTTATCGTTTTATACTACAACGGTCTGTTTGTTACATAAATATATGACATAATTTTTAATAAGAAAAATATTATTAAATCTATACACATAATAAAATGTAACTAATTGAAACATAAATGAGTTTTCTTTTTCGCTTCACGCTGTATTCCGAACACAGAGTGAATCTAGTGTTAAGACACTCTGTTCTCCAATTTCCAACGAATTCTGGAGACATTGCGCGTTGAGTGGCGGAAATCAACGCCGCTTTTTGCCTCGACACCAGAGCGAAGAAAATGGAAATATAAATTTAAATAAATATTTCATCTCCTCGAGTGGGGATCGAACCCTAAACTTAATTTTACAGTCACACTTTGTGCCCCTGCGCCACCACTGGCATAAATGAGATAATCTTTTATTTAGGGAATTTATAAATGTAATAGAACCCAAAACAATTATTTTTTTGTGTATTTGTCTGGTTCATAAATAAAAAAAGTAATACCAATTATAAATATTTAATTCGACAAATTTGCTACAATTTTTTTATTAAATTGACTCGAACTTTGAAACTTTAATTTTGATGTGTAGATATTGCCTTTAAAGTGATTATATTATTCAAACACGAATGTAATTTAGATAGTAAATGCGGGCAAAGCCGCGAGAAATTTTTAGTAAATATTGATTCACGCGTAGGGAGTCTTGCAAATGCGTATTGTATGTATGATAAAGTTATTGTGTATTATTATCGATAATTAAATTAGGTAAGCATATATTATGCGTACATGCTTGTAATATAATTATGTAGTAATAATCTTATCAATCTGGTCTGTTGAAGTGCGGCGTTTATTTCCGTAATATCTCGAAAATTGGACGGACTCCTCACTTAGGAATGGAATGTATTAAACAATTAGGTTCAAATGTCTTTACGGGGAAAAGCGTGAAGCTGCAAGCGCTAATGAACGAGGCCATAGTGGGGCAGAGTCTGTCGGTAAACGATGGTTGTGGGCTCGATCCCATACGTGGGGACAAGTTGACGGCGAATATTGCGGTGTTAGGTCCCGTCAATTGTCCTTTTAGCACGTATTGCTTCGAAAATTGAGTAAAAGGTGATGAACGGAATGTCCTAACATTAGATTCCATTTGTCTAGTAAGCATGAAGATTATTTTTTTTATATTTTAAAACAAACAAACAAAGGCATCTATGGCGAGGTAAGATTTCTTAAGTGCCGTGGAGCATTAAAAGTAAGAAATACAATTAAAAAATGAAACTACTGAAGCGTCTTAAAGTCGCTAAGTAGTCTTAATAGAGCGTGCTGTAGGGTACACTATAAAAATAGAAACCAGCTCCATATATAGAGAATAACAAAATGACGCTTTAGTATATCATACCTACTACGTTCTTACGTAGTATGATATAGTATAAGTTGTAAGATTTATTACTTTGTAGATAGCAGCAAATAATTAATCGATTAAATTAAATTCACGCTGCATCCCGCACACAGCAGGGTAGGCAGAGGGAACCTAGTGTTAAGACACTCCGTTTCCCACTTTCCGCCGAGTTCTGGAGGCATTGCGTGTTGAATGGCGGAACTCAACGCCGCGTTTTGCCTCGACACCAGAGCGAAGAAATGAAAATGTAAATGTAAATAAATTTATATTCCCTCAAGTGGGGATCGAACCCACAACCAGTCGATTTTACAGTCACACTTTATGCCCCTGCACCACGACTGACTTCTGATTAATCTAATTAATCGTAATTTATTTAAAACAAGTTGCCGCCGACAAATTTGTTTGTATGGACTTTCTGACACTTCCAAAGCGACTTCTGTTTACCACCAATTGTCATTGAACCTTTAGGATAAGCAAAAATAAACTAGTACCAAGACACTCTGTTCTCCATTTTTCACCTAATTTCAAGACATTGCATATGGAGTGTAACTCTTCGCATTTGTGTGTCTTATTGGAGTGGGGATATGAGAGGCAAACAATATTCAATTCCAACAATATTACATACATAGATATATATTACATGTCAAACTGATAACCTCCTTTTTTGGATTCGGTTAACAATAAATGATATCTACTTAGTGTGTAGATAATAATAAAAATAGTAACTGCAATATCCTATTTCGATACAGTTCTCATACTTTTAAGCAATTAGTTGATAATTGATCTTACAAATAATCGATAATATTATAAAGTAACTATAAATACTTAATAAAAAAAAAAGAATTTATCATTTCGACTCGAATCCGAACAAAATGAAGTTTTTAATAGCACTTTGTCTTCAGGCTCTTATTTTCAATGTAAGTTTCTTTTAATTTTTAGACTTTATTTTTAGGATTTTATGTTATTTTACAAGAATTTGATGAAGCTCCTCAGATATATTTTTTTTAGTAAATATATTAAAATTTAAACATAGTGGGACGTTTAAACGTAGCGGAGAGTTTAATTTGAAAGTATCAGCTTTACGCTTTATCCCCCATAACAGCCCTGTTATGATGAATGAAGATGGAACCTAATGTTACGGCAAGTGTCTGTTCTCGACATTCTGGTGAATTTTCGAGACATTCCATTTTAAATGGCGAAACCCAACGCCACGCTCTGTCTACCAGAGGAAGGAAATGAAAATAAGTTTAATATAACCATTCACCGAGTGGGAATCAAATAATGATGCCACAAGGGCCTATTATTTATTAAACGACTATTATTTATTATTTAAATTCACAGAAAGCATGGACTTTGCCAATGCTACAGAGTGGTCCATTCCCATCCAATGCTGGGCAAAACAACTATGCTACAGCATCAGGGCTGGCTGGCACAATAAATACAGGACTGACAAACATGCCAAATTCCTTAGCCAATCTTAACAATTACGCATCAAATGCATATACGAATAACGGTATAATGGCTACCAACATACCATCTATCAATACAAATTTCTTACCAAACAATTTCGCAGCTGGCAATGTGTTGGCAAATGAAATAACACCAAATATGTTCCCTAATAAGGGTATAGTAAATGAACAGCTAAACAACAATGCACTACCGGCAACAATTACTAGTGCCAACTTCGTGCCAATCGCAAACGTGCCAACTGAAGTTCTTAACAATTTACCAATGACACCCGTTATATCTGAAATTGTTCCATCTTTGCAATATGGTGATATAACAATGTCTGGAGATTTGCCAATAGGTGGCACTATAAAAGTGTGTGGCTGTTTCCCAGTTTATGGCATGATAAACGTTGATGGTAACGTTCCGTCTACTGGCACAGCAGTAGTAGCTGAGACGTTTGGTAATAATTTATCGGAAGTAGTATCTCAATATGCCAATCAAGTCATTATGTAATTTGGTGATAATTGTTATGTAAATAATTAGTATTATTAAATAAATTATTAATCACTTATGTTAGATTTTTATTCATGACTGTAGACTTCTAAATAACACTTAACTATTGTGGTGCAGTAGGACGGACTTTGACTGTAAACGCAGTGGTTGTGGGTTGACATTCAGTCAGTTCCTTTGACGATTTCAAATATCTGGCGTGGAATTAAAAAATCAGCAATGTTTCAACTAAATAGTAATGACGGTAATAATTAGGTCTACATTCTAGCGCGGTCCTATGATGTGGGCGCGATGAGCGTGGCGTAACCCTAAAAATTCAGGGTCTTTTGAGGTCTTAAATTGAGGTTGAGGTATTAAATATTTCATATTCCCGTGAGGGATTTAAACCCACAACCTTCACGCTTATAGTCACATCCCTTTGCCACCGCGCCACAACGCCCTCATTCTAATAATATTAAAATAATAAAGAAAAAACAATAATCATTTTTGATTGTTTCTTAATAGCAAACTCTTGTTAAGGTAATATAACAGATAGGATGTACATATATTTTGAAATAAAAAATATTATATATATTAAGTTGGTGTCCTCGCTTGCAATTCATCACAAAGGAAACTGAAACGATTGCATACATTCTTGGAGCCAGAATGTAAAGAAATGAAAATGGTATGATTTAGTAGATTCAGGTAAATCATTCCCTCTCTGACAATTGTCAGTTTTGGCAATCTTAGAGCTGAGTTATTTATTTGGTAAAAGTGAGGTTAAGTTCACAGCACAATATCTATAAAACAGATGATTACTGAGAAAAAAACCGTGAAAAACAAGACAGTGGTCATTGAAAATATCAAACCAACGGGAAAGCACTCAAAACACATGACGAACGATACGAGTGAAGCAAAAAATGTAAAAATCATTAGGCAAGGTGTCAATGTCATTCAACTGTCACATCTGTCATTCAAAATGGTTTTTTTTTAGTTTTTCAGTAATTAATTGACATCTTATTCTATTTATATTGTAATTATATGATCTCATAAGCGTGTTACAATACTTAGACTTAATAAAAATGACAAATTCTTTAACACGCTTATGTAGCTTAGCATCTATATCGTAGATATACATGGACCGAGACTACTCCAGAATAGTCTGGTGCCCACTCCAAAAGTTTTACTAATTGAAAGCTGAAAATTGAGAAAAATAAAACTCAACAAAAACCGAATAAAATTTGGCAATTTTTTGACATTTTTTAATTTTGAATTTTAAAGAGTACAAACCTGTGTATATATAATACTCAATTTCGTGCTATATTGTCATTATCTCAACACGCAATGCCTTCAGAATTCGGCAGAAAGTGAGGAACGGAGTGTCTTAAGACTAGGTTCCCTCTGCCTACCCTGCTGTGTGCGGGATACAGCGTGAAGCTGATTTAATTTTAATTTAATTTTTTTGTCATTATCTATATATATAAAAGGATATGTACCTGACTGACTGAGGTAAGACGCACGCACAGCCGTAACCGCTGATGGTAGAAATGTGAAATTTGGACAGATGTTTATTTTCATAATCTGGACATCCACTAAGAAGGTATTTTGAAAAAGTTTAACCCTAAAGCGATGAAATAGGAATTGAAAGTTTGTATGGATTTTTTTTAAATCGGCACCGATTTTTATAAAATTTTAAATTCAGCCTCTTAAAAACACTTCATTGAACACGTATTTCATGGTTTTTTAGAATTCACCATAGTAAGGGATACAATAGTAAGGGAGCAAATAAGGAGTTGAAAGTTTGTATGGAAAAACCTTTATTTCCCCACCGATTTTTATAAAAATTTAAATTCAGACTGTTAAAAATATTTTATTGAACACGTGTTTCGTGGTTTTTTTAGAATTTATCCCTAAGGGTGCAAATAAGCGGGCGAAGCCGCGTGTCCACTAGTATTATATAAACTACTTTAGCCCAAGTCCCCTACAAAATATCTCTAGATCCTCTTGATCAATCAATGTAAGTTTTTATCAATTTTTTTCCTAATAAGTTCTTTGATTTACTTTAAACTTCTTGCCTTTTATTTCGGTTGAAAATTTGAATACCTACACACTACAATACAATACAATACAATATTTTCAATAGCGTGAACGTAATGTCCATACCAGGAAGACCAGGAAAAAGCAAACATACTTTGTGTTTTTGATGCAACATCTTTTTATGTTTCATTATATATGTAATATAAATTATTTTTATTTTCCTCTGCTCTGGGAGACAAAGCGCGTCGTACCGCCACTCATTTTTTCTTTCACCATTAATCTGGATTCAAGTATCATTATTATTTGTTTTTTTTTTCATTACTACACACGCACTTTTCAAATAATAGCCTACGGCCCAATACTGCTCTTTGATATTACAAAGAGTTACTTAATTTAAACTTAACTTAATTTCACGCTTTATCCCAGCGGGGAAGTCAGAGAAAACGGAGCGCCAAACGCTACAGTTTAAAATTAAGACAAAATGTATAAATATTTTTTACTTATAATAAAATATGTATAGTATCTGTATAGTAATTCATATTTCTTTTATATATAGGTCGAGAAAAAGTAAAAATAAAAACAATAACAGTACAACAGTATGTATGTACATAAATAGGGATGTGATAAATACATATATCGATATAATACCTTTTAATATACTATTGAATAAGTTTAAAATACTAAAAATAGACAGCTCGACATTTTTATTGGATATACCACATATATTATTATTAATTCAATTAGTACATTGGAAAATTATATATGTTAAGTGGCAAAACCCAAGTGGCGTGTGATACATTATTAAAACTTCTACGAACTCTTATTTAATATTAAAAATTTCTCCGTAGCTTTCTAATTCTTCCAATAAGAAAGTCACAACTAAATGAATCATATTATAATAATGATTGATATCCTTTTATGAGTACTAATAATAAATTATTTTTTTACAATGAATGAAACGTAAAATTGAATAAGCAAGTTTAATTCTTTATTGCACAAAAACACACATAAAAAAGTTTACAGAAAATTTTCAGCGGCCGTTGTATAAATTCAGTATGTGCATAATACGTACAATTAAAACAATATTTATGAGACAAACAACATTTACAGATAAACATCCACACAAATTCTAAATATAATTTGATGGACTTTTGTAGATTACTAGTCATCACCCGCAACGTCGTTTCCGTGGGCTTTAAAACGTAGAAATATAAACCTCCTTTTTTCTCGTTCCTGTAAGACTTTCGCGAAATCCTCTGTTTGTTTCCTCAAAACACTCTTTAAAATACAATTTACATCTCGATTTTTTATTTTATAATTTTAAATCTAGTAGTTTCGTCTGCGTTGCGTTGTTTATCAGTCATTCGATAACAGAAGAGTTTTACATACATTACTTAATATACATAGAATAAGCTATTTTAAAAATATGTAAATATGGCACTACAAATTATCGTGCCTTGTATAAAACGAAATTGTGACCGATTCACTAAAATATTAATAATCATTCTGAAATAAAGATAGAGATTATAGAAGAATAGAATGGAAGAAGTATTTACGGTACAAAAGATTGGAATAAATAGAGGCTCTATTTAATATTATAAACTGGTATTATTTTTCTAGCATAAGCATAGGGTTGCTTTTAACTATATTGTGAATAGATACTTAAACAACAGCGTTTGATGCATGTTATAGTTGATACTCAGATATTTTAAAAATTATCTGTGAACTGAAAAAGTACGAGAGAAATAAGAAATTCTCTTGTTCTTTTGTTTTTAACTACCGAAAATAGTGTTCAATCAAATCTACTAGCTTTAAAATAACTTCAAAAGTGTAATAAGCTGTCGGTATAATGTTAAGTGGTCATCGGTCAGTAGTAATTAAAATATTAAAACTCACTATGTTAAAATCAAAATCAATGAAGATAAAACTATTAGTTGTTTTCTGTACAAAAGTAAGTATCAAATACCCAAGATTTAATAGAGATAGAAGACGCTATTTTTTTAGTCATAATTGAAAGTTCATGCTGGCTTACAGCATGAACTTTAGGTGTCATCAAAGTTCATGCTGGCTTATGCTCCATATTTCAATTATGACTATAAAAATAACTGAAATATGGGGTATTTAATATTTACTTTTGTACAGACAACAAATAATAACTTTATTTTGCAGCGAGGTCGACATGTCAAGTGAAGTTAGGTTTTCTGAACTTTTAAACATTGGTTTATTTGGAAAGAATATATATGTATACATATATAAATTTCTTCCGTTACTGAATGACTGGAGACAGGCACCGACCTACTAGCCTTAGAAAGTTTAAATTTGTTATGTGTGTTAATTAGACAAAGGGGAGCACTCCTTGAAATTTCTTCATGAACAGGAAAAAATATTTACATATTAAAGTTCACCAACAGAAATGTAATTGAGAGCAACGACTTGATAAGAATTTAGATGTCCTTAGATGTAAACTAATAAAAACATATTTAGAAATTGTGACAAATTTTAAATTTCATATTTAAATATAAATATTTGATATAAATTGAAATATATGCTAAGAAAATTCAATTATCCATTTTTAAAATATATAGGAACCGTATGGGTAACCACATCCGCCAACTGCTGCAACCGAAGTAACCGGTGCCACTGAGGCTATAGGGCCAATCGTTGGATAACCTAGTGGCAGTGTTTCTGATAGAAGGCTACTAACGGTGAGAAGTGACAGAGTATCCGCGAGGGAACTCGCGACTGCGTTGGATGCTACTAAAGCTGGAGCTGATGCCATTACAGGGGCCGACCGTATGCACTGAGCATAGGTGGTCTGCAAATTAAAAAAAGATATATGTATATTACAAAAGAAATGAATAGTGTAATAGTTATTATGTTTTATAATTTTTTAAAATATATTTGTAAGAACCTTTAAAAAATACAATAATTACCTGTAAAACTATCGCTCCAATAACAAAAAACAGCAACACGGCTTTCATTTTGAAAGATTCTTGAATTATAGTTAAAAACATACAAAAAAATGTTTATATAGCCTACGTGTCACAACCCTTATCATAGTATTGTAAAATGAATGCACCTAAACACGAAAATATGTGCATTTGTTTCCAGCAGCGATAAAAAATTAAGAAATTTTGTGTTGGAATCATCATTAAATATGACGAGAAGTTGGATTTTATGTTTAATAAAAATAACACTCTTAAACAAACGAAATTACTTGGAAGGGTATAACGAAAAATAATATATATTGGTGAATGGTTTATTTACAGAACGTATATCTTCATAATAACCTTATCATATTAGGCGAATATATATTTTTGATGTGCTAACATAATAATTAAAACAAGGATAGAAGACAGAAAAAAGGCCGTTGTGGCATCAAGAGCCCGGCGTTGAGTTCCGCCACTCAACACGCAATGCCTCCAAAAATTAGACGGAAAATGGGGACACTATGTTCTCCCTGCTTTGTGCGGGATTCGATTATTTATTTTTTAATTTACATAAAAATAGAATGTTAGTGCTGCATGTGCATTTATTTTCGGTAAAGTTGCTTATTTGTAGTTGGCTACAGTAATTCTAACATTGAACAATTATTTTTATTGAAATCTTAATTCTTATTACTCTGCAAAACATAAAATTTAATTATTAATTTCACTTATAAAGAAAATAAAAAAAAACTATAACATTGAAAAAATTGAGCAGTGTAATTAATGCACTGCTCGATTAAGTTAATAAAAGTTACTAGAATGCTTTCGGCAGAAGACTTTGCTATAGATTGTCTTATAGCATCTTTCTAAGGCTCTCCGCCCTTTTTATTGTTATAATATATATGGAGTATGGACCGAATAAAACCGTTTATTCCGAATAATGTAAGCATTACATTCACGAATCCTCTGAATAAAAATACATAAAATAGTATTTCTTTGAAATATTCAAAGAAATTATGCTTAGTTTCTATAAAAAATACATAACATGCTAACTTTGATAGGTGCTACGTAATGTTATAAGCATAACTATATACATAAATGTGTTATGATATTGGTATTGAAAAATGTTACAAAGTTATATGTTTTACTTGTTTTACAAAAATAAATAACAAATATGAAAGAAACAAAACATTTGTCGAGTCTGGTGTAAACAGAACATGACGTCACGGCGCCATGGCTGACGCATGCGTCAGGGGTCGTTGACTCACAGGGGTTGAAATTGAAATTAGAGTTTTACTTTTTAACACCATTTATTTTTTTTCTATTTTGAATAGATTGACTGATTTAAATATATTTAAATATATTTGATGATTTAAATAGATTGATTATACAATTTATACACTCAATCATGAACTACTTGTTTTCCTAATTCAGACCAAATCAAAAAACAACGACCAATTTTCACCAATTAGAACAACGACGCCAAAGAGTTCTCAACCTTTTTTTGCGAGTAGGATAACCTAACCTGTTATTTTTTACTTGGGGTTAGTTACGCGGTTTTACTTAATTATTAAATATTTATTACCTTTGCACTTTTCTTTTCGAACTTGAGATTAATGTAATTAAATCTACTGTCCTTTACAGTACCACTGGTTGGGGAGGGTACTCTGTCCCTACGAAAGCTTATTTTCTCCGATATGAAAAAAGACAGAATGTTACATAAACAATAATTTTATATTAAACAATTTTATTCAGTAGTTTAATTATTATTTATTAAATTATACTATGTATTATTGTTATTATGATTTTTAGGGTTTCGTACTTCAAAAGGTAAAACCAGAACCCTTATAGAATCATTTTGTCGCCCGTCTGTGCGTCTATCAAGACTATTTATCTCGAGATCGCAAATAGGTTTCAAGCTGAAATAAATAACAAATATCAGCTCTACGGTCTCTTGAATCATACAAAAAATAAAATGTCTGAGTTAATGCAATCAAAAGATTTATGTATCGAAATGCTGCATTTTCTGTGAACTTATTCCCGTGGACCTACAGTTACAAAATTTTACACGAAATGAGAACACACAATAAAAATATATTTGTAGTTCATTTTACACAAAATACAAGCAAGCAAGCTTATATTTGTCAACTTTTATAAGTTCTACAGCATATTTCTCGTTAACCTACCATCCTGAAATTGGTGAGGAAGCCTAATTGGTTTTACTATAATTAATTTTTAATCCTTAACAAATATTTACGAAAAAGATATAAGAACAACGATTTTATGGTAAGAATACAGATATAGTTATGCGAGCTTAAAAATATTAAAAAATATATAATTATTACATTTATATTTCAAAAACATACCTATTTTTGTTTTTATAATATGTGAAACATCAAACCACACAAGCCAAATATATGACATTGATGATATTATTTATGTCATTATTTCTTATTTGAATATCTAATATTAATTTCTTATTTTCATTTAAATTTCATATTTAAAATTATTTAGATTTTGGTTTCATTTATGAAAATAACAATATTCATTTTAAGCATTTTACAAAACCATCTCCTGTGCACCGTTCCTGAATGTCCCTTGAAACGGAGGGGTGAGGTTTAGTCACACTTATATTTCGTTATATAGCATTTGACTGCGGTATTAGTCGAGAACACGCTTTCAAGCCTGAATGTCGTTACATACACCATTTTTAAGAAAACCTCAAAATAGTGAAAAGTCAGTTAATGTGCGTAATAGTGGCAAAACCAAAAATAAACGAGTTAATCTAGTGTTAATTCCAGTGCAGTGCAATCCAAAGTGAAGTTATGACGTTATATGCCTTACCGGCAACCAGTTATATGATACAAGAACAAAGGTTTAAAAAAATCGAGTCAGCACTGAGTAGTATGCCATCTTTAGTTTTTCGGAATCGGTGAGTCATTTTGATGTATTTTTGTCGATATTATATCGATCGATATCAACTGCGGCGTAGCTACGCAACACTATCGATCCGTTGACGTTACACTGTGACGTAACAGCTACGTGTTGTTTTGACTATCGAATTGACAGATTGAAATTTCACTTTCACTTTATATCACGTATGTTTATGTTTTTGATTCATGCTCGAATTGTTTGATACATCGTTTTAAGGTGAATGAAAGGAAAGAAATAGCATGTCCTGAAATATTTCAATGAGATATAACAAATGATTTTGTAAATTCTTTATTTGTTCTTTTCATTGCTAAATTGAGTACGCGTGAGGATTACCTAAATTATACATTTTTATATTTTGAAGTATTTACTTTATATTAATTCTTAGACATGTGATACAGAATTCAATGCTATTTTTAATAATATTAATACAGAATATAGAATAATAAGATTTGTAGAAGAAATTTATTTACCACAGAATAAACTAAACGCATTGCTTAGAAACATTAATAACATCACGTTTCCGGCCGCCATTACGGAAAATTATGATAATGCGGCTAATTTTAAATGTGCATCATCACGTGGCTGGCATGTACAAACACGTGTACCTCTATATTGTGTAGGATATAACCACTGACGTTTGTTTTAGAATTACTGTATAATCTATATACTCTATACATTACCGTACTTTCATTTGTCTCGCTATTGTGAAACACGTCTTGCTGCGTAATTTCTCGAATTCCTACGGCCAGTCCGTGTTTTTGATTGATTCGTTTTGCAAAGGCTTAAATACGATTTGCCAAGATGACCAAGTTAATACAACAGTTAAATTTTAGTAGTAGTAATTACTACGACGTTGCTGGTGTCGTAGTTGAACCCCAAACCCCGAAAGCGAAGACCTATCGGTAAGTAGCATATATAATATACAAAGTTAAAGTCAGTAGCTAATATTTTGTTGTTGCATTCTCCTTTTACGTATAATTAAATTAATTTCTAAATAGGTCGTCCTTGGTCCAATATAATACGTCATCAGTTTGCTGATTAATAGTCTACCTACCTTTATTTCCTTAACAAATATTTACAATAAGATTTCGTAGTGAAGAGATTTACTATCTACCAAATATGAACAAAGACGGAGTAAATTTTAATATTATTTGTCTTACAAAACTTATTCATTGCATTAATCATAGATTTAAATATAATTTTGTATGGTCGTCGAAAAGAAAGTAATAAAATATATTACTGTGTTGAGATTACAATAATTATTCTATACTATTATGCTTAGCTTTTTTGTTGCTTTTTCTTTGTTTCTAGTGGTAGTTCAATCTTAGTGAAATTATTCTTTCTACTTCTTATGTTTTTGTTCAGAAATAATTTATAGGTATTAGTAAAAAAACATTTACACACGCAAAGTTATACATTTCTTATTCATTTTGTAATTCATTTCTTATACATGATAAAAATATATGATAATTTGTATATTTGTAATCTAATTAATATATGAAGCTAAAGAGTTTGTTTAGTTAAACAGCCTAATCTCAGGAACTAGTTCAAATTGTAAATTCTATATTTTTATATTGTTCATTTATTGACAAAGGAAAATTATATATTTGTTACTAATAGTTCACAATGATTAATATTGAACATATGTAATAACATCCTATGACTAGTACTAGCATTAAATTACACATATGTGTGCAAGTAAATTATATACAGCTATTATATTTTATATGAGGACGTCATGGCCCAGGGGCACAGTGGTGGGATTGTAACGCAACGGTTGTGGGTTTGATCCCAATCACTCAAGGAAAAGAAATATATATTTAAGTGTATATTTCTATTTCTTCGCTCTGGTGTTGAGGCAAAGAGCGGCGTTGAGTTCCGCCATTCAACACGCCATACCTCCAAAATGGTGGAAAGTGGGGAACGGAGTGTCTTAACACTAGGTTCCCTCTGTCTACCCTGCTGTGTGTGGGATGCAGCGTGAAGCTGATTTTATAATATTTTATACAACTTTAAACAGGTTGTTTTCTGTAGTGGATTGATTCATACAAAAATTGATTATATGGATTGGATGGATTTATCCTCCTCCTTTATACAGCAGGTAGGCAGAGTTAACCTACTTAAAGACAAAAAACAAATGTCAAATTCATTTACAAAAACATATCTTTAAAATTATTCTAAGAACCTGACATTTAATATTACTTTATTCTTAATTATAAAATCAATGATATAGAGCATTACAGAATGAAAATAGTTTGCAAGTCATTTATGATACACTGTTTAATATTACCCTTTAGCTCTATACATTTAAGGTATTTTCTGCTTGTAATGATTGGATTCTTTTACTTAAATTGGCCTTGAATTAGTGGTCTAGAATGTTCCTTTGCATGAAAAGTGATATACATTCACATGTTCTAAGTGTCTATTTTTAATCTGTGTTTGATTTTTGTAAATAAGATCAAATGGGGTAATTCTATGTTGGTGTGGAACCCAACTCACAATGTTTATGAAATTGGGAACAATAGTGTCTTAATACTAGGTTTTTCCTGCATACTCTTGTATATTCTATAGAGTAGCTTAAGAAGTCATTATATTCAAATTATATACACTCTAATTGGATGTTGAACCTACTATATTTCCTTTAGTAGTCATGAACCAAGCTGTATCTCAAGTACCTTGTGTTAAGACACTTTCCCCAGGCACCATCAAATGTACTTGATATTGCATAACTCAAAGAGATCCCACCAAGTAACCAATATAATATAGCACTGGTTTTAAAAAATGTTTGTAAGAGAAGCTTACCATATAAACGTGTATCATGTTTCAGTTTCCTAAGGTATTAAATGAAACCTTGCAATATCATTAATTAAATTTCCATAGAAATCCAGACAGCTATATTGAAATGGATTAGCTTATTGTGGATTTTGCTTTTTGTACATTGAATAATTTGCTAATCCTTATGGTAGGCAGAATATTAAAATTAATTTAGGATACATTTTTCTATCTATATATTTATCTATACTGGTAAGAAAATGATTGTAGGTTCGTTTTTTATTCATGCTTAGCTGGTAAGAGAGAGTGTGGCACGATGTAACATTAAAAGAAGCCTACCTTGCAAAATGCTGGCAAGGTGTAAAGATTAAAAATATGTAACACAATACATGGCACTTATCAGTCTTCATTCCAAAAGATTGTGATCGGATATTTTTGTCTTGAGAGATTAAGTATTAAGGGAGGTCTCCCTTGATACTTAATCTCTAATGAAAGTTTGAAAATCTCTGTTCCTTATTTTCCGCTTAAGTTTCGAGACCGCGTGTTGAGTGGATTTCAATAATTACTTTGTCTTCTTACCAGAGCAAGTAAATGAAAACAATAAATTGCCTTGAGCGGGAATCAAACCCACAGTTTTTTAGTTTCCCGCAAGACGCTGTGCCGCTGCGCCACAACAACCTCTAAACTTTAATGTAGGTTAAATTCATTAATATACATTTTTACAAGTTTTTGTTATTGTATGTTATCATCAAAACTTGCGAGATAAATTTGACCCACTATCTGAATTTAGCTGAAATTTTAAATTAATCTAATAAAATAATACAGTGACCGACACAATGTGTAGAATTTATATTTTTTTAAATATATCATAGTATAGCAGAGTAGGCACAGAGGATGGTTAGACACTCCGTTTTTCGTCTGATCTCGAAACAAATATTTTATTATTGCTTTTTGAACCTACAACCGTCGCGTTTACAGTCTTGCCTTATGGGATGCTATGCTGTCCCACTTTACCACGATGGCCTCAACTTTAGAAATGATGTTATATTTCATGTTGTAGATGTTAGTAAACTTATTTCTTTGTTGTTTGTTGGTCCAAATTTTGACGTTATCACTATAAATAAGTCACTTCTTTCTTTCTAAGTCTTTCTTTACATTAATTAATCACGCAAGTGGTCATTTGACTTTGTACTAATAAAAACAGTTTCACGCATTTTCCCGATTAGCACGCTTAACAGAAGGAATGTAGTCTTAGTACACTCCGTTCGCCTTTGTATTACTTAAACAGATAATCCCTATTTATAGTTAAATTTACAATCGACAGGTCGAAGATCATATTTAAGAATTTCTTTAAGTTTTATGTCTTTATAATTTAAAGAAACATTGTGAAATGTGAATGTGAAAATTATAATAATCCATGAAATAAAATTGCTTAATAGATATATGGATGCGATTGCTAAACAATATACCTAAATTATACGTTTGGCTCAGTTAATTTTTAAAATATCCAAGGTTAAGTGCGAGTCGGACTCGTCATGCCGATTGTCATGTAATTTGTCAGTGAATTTGTAAAAGTTGACAAACTTAAGTTTGCACTCATTCTGCTTAAAATGAACTACATATTATGTAGATTTGTAGTGCTTTGTTTCTATGAACACTATACATCTAAATATTCACTTTTTATTTTTACCTTATTTATATTGTACGTTCTCACTTCATGCCAAATTATGTAATTGTAGATTTACTAGGTAGGTAATAGCAGTGGCGTAGCTAGGATATTTGCTGCCTCGTGCAGCTTAGGATTTATACCCTTTAAAACGGTAATTTCAGATTTCAAAACACAGTAGAGTAGATATATAATTTTTTATTGCTTCAAAAGTATAATAACTATATATAAGTTATAACATAAGATTTTGGTAAAAATTATTGCAAACATTTAAAAAAGGACATTGCGCGCTTTTTGACTAGCAAAGTCATTAAACACATTTTCAAAATCAATAGTATCGACTAGTTTACGTGCGATTGACATGATAGCAAGATTATATTTGTAATTTTCATTCTCTCATTTTTCTTGTATATTTCTTGATTTTTGATTGAAAAAAAATTAGAAGAATTGATCGTAGACTTTGATGCCCCTTTCCTTTTGATGCCCGGTGCGACTACACCGCTCGCACGCCCACAGCTACGCCACTGGGTAATAGTGTTTCTGTAGGTTGTAATGACGCGGGCGATCTTTTGATTGCTTAGAAATTTGATTTTGTCTGTGCGCTATAGGACGTAGACCTGAATATTTGATATTAATTTCATTTCCATACCTCGACACGATCTCGAGATAATTGGTCTTGATAGAAGGACTACATACTGATTAGGATCACTTTGGTGTCCGTCTGTCCGTCTAGGGGTTTTGTTTTTACTTATTGAGGTACGGAGCCCTAATGATAAAAACACATAATGATAAGGAACCATGGATTCTCTATGCGTTGAATTTTGAAGAGCTCAGAGCTGCCTGGGAGTTGGGACTTGTGGACTCAAATGAAAGTTTAAGGAGCCCCTTTACACTGCACTCTCCGAGCTTTCCTCTATGTACCTAACCAAATTTGAAATGATTATTTAAACGGTATTCTATATAATACTTTGGCAATGTACGAGTATCGTATGGTATTCTATGGTACTACTTTTAATAACAAACGTAGGATTTATTGTTAACCATCTTTGACAAAAATATTTCAGTTAAAGTCGAAAAAAATGTGATGAACACAAAAAAAATTAGAATAGAAAAACATATATTTGGTAAACAACACTATCTGTAGTGTTGGCCTAAGATCCCATCGTTTAAAACTGTAGGGATTAGATTTTCTATTGAAACTTATATTTAAGAATGATACATGATAGTAGAATAGATTACACCAGGGTTGCCCAAAAAAATCCTGCCGCAATCACCTTTAATTAATGTTTTTCGTAACTCGTTTTTTGAGAAAATTGCACTCATATGTTTTTTATGTGAATCGCACATCATTTGAAAGAAAATCGCATAAGGAATTGGAAAAACAATGGTTGCCAGCTCTCAGTCTGCCGCAAGTCTAAGGTTGCCTGGTTTAAAGAGGTTACTTAATGTGAATATTTGCACTCATGTGTTTTTTTAATGAATTATATATCAAATTAAAGCTTATTTTTTTGTCATCACTAAAACACATGGTTGCCTGGAAAATGG